>ML266385.1:5518-64056 GCA_005239495.1 Nicotiana undulata | reverse complement strand
ATAAATGGGTAAGAAATCCTTAACCACAATGGTGAAATCTTCAAGACCCAAGTGTGTGTGCAAAGCCCTAGCTTCAAAACTTGTTCTTCTCTCTCTAAATATATTTACAAGGCTGAAGATATGACCAAAGATCTCCCTCAAGATTGCCAAGATAAATCCTTTTATAGTGGGCCAAAATTCGGGTGAAAAGCGGACAAAAATACCCCTGTCGGGCATAGATGCGATCGCATTCCTGTAGCATAACAGGAATGCGATTCGCATCTTCACTTTCTTCGTCGCATATCAAAATCCTAGGTCCCAGAGGTTCATCGCATTTGAGAGATGCGGTCCGCTTAGTGATGTGCGATTGCATTCGTGCGTCGCATTTACAGTGTAGCTTCAGGCATCAGATGGTGATGCGATTTAAATGCGGTTCGCATTTGAGATATGCGGTCGCACATTTGACCGCATTTCACTTCTTAAATTTGACTCAACTTTCTGTTGCGGTATGCGATCTCTAGGCTCGAAATGCGATTCGCATGTTGCATATGCGATCGCATTCAGCATTTTCCTCCTCTTTTCTCTTCTTTAGCTCTCTTTTGCATGGTCTTGAGTGTTTACACCTTGTGTACTGCAAAATACCAAAATTCTATAATTAATAAGAGTAAATGCTCTTGAAACGAGCCATAATTTAAGCACTATGGTATTAAATATGCCGAAATTCTCCGGCACATCAGTGGTCTTCTGGGTGGCATAGGGGTCAACGACCGCCAATGGAACCAGATCGGCTGAAGTCGCAACAAGAGGAATGACGTCTACTGGCGGTGGAGGAGCTGCTGAAGACTCAGCTGGAGGGGTGACTGCTGCTATAGGTGGGGTGTCCTCATGTCCCACATCTGAAGCTGGAGCTTGAGAGTTGCTGGCTCTGTCTGCTGAAAGCTGAATGACTGATGATGTAACCGGGGCGGCTATGTCAACCAGAGATCGCTCTATCGCAATCTGCATCTGCTCATCCTCTGTCTTTTCTACAACTGTGGTGACTGCAATCCCCTTACCCTTTTCCTGAGGGCCCTCCTCATCATCTGACCCTAAGTCAATATCCTCCTCGTCAGTCTCCTCATCCTCGGACGCTGAAGAATGTCCAGAATCCTCCCCAGAAGGTACATCAGCTGGTGTAAGGGGAGAGGAAGGCTGAGAGACTCTAACAGTCGGAGCTGCCTGGGCTGTCATCAGAGTAGAGAAGTCGAACTCCAGTCCAGTATAAGAAATGTCTGGTCCCTATTCACCGTCCTTGGGCAGGAAAGAAGATAAATCAAACTCCAAATGTTGCATCTTGTGGTGCTCAGTCTTCAAAGTAGATACATCAGTACGGAGCGCTGGTATGTCCCCAACCTCACCCCGCTCTATCTTCTCAATCCTGGCTTCAAGTCCCTTTAGGCGACCCTCGTAAGATACATGTTTCTCTTCTAGAGCAGTCATTGAAGATTGAATGGGGGTCAGGGCCTGCCGGATAAGCGTGGGAAGGTCTCTCAGGAGCTTGTCTACCTTAACATTCGTGTGCTGAGCCAGGAGACCAAGTTGTGAAAGAACTAGCAGTAGAACAGCAGATGAGCACTGGCCCGAGGGGTAGGCTGAGGAGAAGCAGTGGATGTCTCTGCCATCTGAGGTGCTATGGGAGTCTGAGAGTCGGAGGTCTCTGCTTCAGTAGAAATCTGAATCTGAATCTCTGGGAGGGTAGCAACTTTCTTTGGCACCGCATCACTAATGCGTGTGATGTCAATGTCCTTCTCAGCTTGACCTTTCTTGTCAGAGGTAGGCAATAAAGGAACACGAGCATCCCCACACAAGGCAGTGATCAAGCAGGGGAACGAGAATGATGTTTGTGTCTGCCAGGCCCGGACTCCTATTTCCTTGAAGATGATGTCGCTCACATCAATTGTGATCCCTGTCATAATGCAAGCAATGAGAATGGCTTTCTCAATGCTTATCTCTGTTTCATTTCTGGTAGGGACCAAACGTGAAGTGATGAAGTTGAGTCAAAATCTCCCTTCTCTCGTAAGATCCTCTTTGTAGATTTTGTACTTGGGGTCAATCCAGGCTGGGGTCCCTCTGGCAATCACAGATGTAACCCAAGTACGTTCGCCTTCTTTGTTGGCTAATTTTGCATTATACTCGACCGCGCACGGGCGACCTGTTGGAATGTAATGAGCCTGGATGGCTTCCCTGTGTCATAGTACATCCTTTCCCCGAACCAGAACTTGCTCAGCGAATATCTTGTTGCGTTAGTGGTGAGAATTCCTGGAGGCCCTGTAGGAGTAATAGAACTCCCTCACCATGGTTTCATTATAATCCCCAGGTGGCTCAGTGAAACGCTCCCACTTTCTAGCCTTGATGTTTGCTAGAATGTGGGGATATCTCTCTTGGATGCCGTTGAGACTCAACTGCTTCTCGGCTAGAATCTTCCAATTTTCAAGCCCCGTTCTGTACAGTTCTCTGGATTTAAGGAGTGGGAATCGGAGCTGGTAATCATCACCTTGCTTCCTCCTTACCTCAGCCACTAGGTCAACCTCTGGCTGAGTGTCCCCCTCATCAGACTGGGAGGAACTTGCAGCAATGGATTGTGGAGGTGCTTGACGTGCTCGTTTGGCCGGAGGTGCTTGCCGGCTTGAGGAGGGCCTCTTACTAGCTGAAGATGTATGTTTGCGATCCATATCTGCAAAGAAAACATATATGAGAGTGGAGAGGCGGACATAATAAAATAAAATAAAATAAACTGAAAAATTCAACTCTGCGACAGGGTACGCGATCGCATAACCACTATGCGCACCGGAGACCCGTCGCAGAGTGGCGGGTTGCGTGAAGGAGATCAGTAATGCGATGAACTATGCGATCGCATATCCATTATGCGGTTGGCATAGGAATCTCAGAATCATATGCACAAAAAAAATGTGATGCCATTATGCGATCGCATAACCCACCGCAAAGGTGAGTCTGCGATCGCAGACTCGTCGCAAAAGAGGGGTTGGATTGGGAGGCACACTGTGTAGGTCTGCGACGCATCTGCGGTCCACATTTCAACTATGAGATCTAATATTCGTCGCATTGTGGTTTTTTACTCATTCGACCTAGGGATCAACATGCGACACAAATGTGGTCTGCATAATCAAAATGCGGACCGCAGAACCTATCATTTTTATGCTTTTAACCCTAACAATGGTGATTTTCGTTTCCCTACCTACCAGGCCTTGATTTCAGTTGTAAATCACTATTTCCCCCTCCCTTTTACGATCAGACTTAGACCCAGAAGGAAAAATAAAAAGACGAAAAGCAAAAATTGCAACATTTAAAACGTACACAGAGATTAACCTGGAAAAAAAATAAAAAAAATGAACAAAGGTTGAGATGAGGGGTAGGAAACATACTAGAGGAGCATGGAATGCACTTGAAGATTTGAACAAATACGGAACTTGAATCCTTAACCACGATTTTTTGTTTTGTTTTGTTTTTGTTAGTTCTGTTAGGGTGTGTGAAAATGGGGTGAAAAGTTAGAGAGAAAGGTACTTACCTGGGTTCAAAATGCGGTGGGTAAGTGACTGCATAACTCGATATGCGACCGCATATGGGTTATGCGGTGGACTTTTCATCAGCTTACCTGGGTTCGAAATGCGGTGCACTATGCGATCGCATACAAGAAATGTGGTTCGCATAGTGCAACTGGGCATCGCGTAATAGCCATGAAACTTTCCTCAACTCACTGCCTATGTATGCGACCACAATGCGAGCCGCAGAGATGACATGCGATGTCAAATTTTCCTTGCTTGCCCTTCACTTGCAATTTTACCTGGTTTCTGTGTTCCTTTGAACCACCTGCACTTACACACCCTTTATATTTTTCAAAGAACCTTATTTACTCAAAAATCAAAAATTAAAAAGACAAAAGTGTGTTACCACACATGGGTTGCCTCCCATAAAGCGCTTGATTTAACGTCGCGGCACGACGAAATTGGTATTCTCTTGGAGTCATTCATCAGTGGGGCAAGGACCATCCTTAAGAGAAAACTGCTCTACAACATGCCTCTCGCCATCTGTTCCCAAGTAGTGTTTGATGCGTTGGCCATTGACTTTGAACGTACGGAGTCCGTCCTCAGTTTCTAGTTCCACAACGCCAAATGGTGAGACATCTATCACTTTGAAAGGACCAGACCATTTGGATTTGAGCTTGCCCGGAAAGAGTTTGAGTCAGGAATTTAAGAGCAACACCAAGTCACCGGCTTTGAACTCCCGTTTCAAAATCTTCTTGTCATGGACAGATTTCATTCTCTCTTTATACATAGCTGCACTCTCGTAAGCATGGAAACGGAATTCCTCTATTTCATTGAGTTGATCGAGCCTCAAATTTGCAGCTTCAATCCAATCAAGGTTCAATTTCTTGAGTGCCCACATGGCTTTATGCTCAAGCTCCACGGGTAGATGACAAGCCTTTTTGAACACTAGCCGATAGGGAGAAGCACCAATGGGAGTTTTGTATGTTGTACAGTAGGCCCATAATGCATCATCTAGCTTCCTTGACCAGTCGGTTCGATTGGCATTAACTGATTTTTCTAGGATATTTTTAATCTCTCGGTTAGAGATTTCTACTTGGCCACTCGACTGGGGATGATAAGGCGTTGCCACCTTATGCTTGACACCGTATTTCTCCAACAGCACCTTGAAAGCCTTGTTGCAAAAATGAGAACCACCATCACTGAGAATGGCTCTAGAAGTGCCGAACCATGTGAATATGTTTCTTTTCAACAATGCGGTCACACTCCTTGCCTCTTTGTTTGGAAAGGAAATATCTTCAACCCATTTGGATACATAGTCCACAGCTACCAGAATGTACTTCATCCCACAAGAACTTACAAAGGGTCCTATGAAGTTAACGCCCCACACATCAAAAATTTCAACCTCCAACACAAAGTTCATGGGCATTTCGTGTCTCTTGGAGATTGATCCTTGTCTTTGACATTGGTCACAAGCTTTGACCATTTGATTAGCATCATGATAGAGAGATGACCAGTAATATCCACATTCGAGCACTTTCGCCGCCGTCTGATTCCCTCCGTGATGACCCCCCATTGGTGACTCACGACATGCCTTTAAAATTGGCATCATTTCTTCTTCTGAGACACATCTTCTGATAATATTGTCCGCACAGATACGGAACAAGAATGGCTCCTCCCAATAGTATTGCCGGCAGTCCCTCAAAAAAAAATTCTTTTGATATGCTTCCAAGTCATCTGGGATATGGTCACTCACTAAATAATTGGCAATGTCAGCGTACCAAGGAGTAGATGAAGAAGATAATGCCAAAATGTGCTCATCAGGAAAGGAATCATCGATATCAAGGTTATCCTTTGGGCGCCCGTCTTCTTCAATTCTAGAAAGATGATCCGCAACTTGGTTTTCGGTGCCCTTCCGGTCCTTGACTTCAAAGTCAAATTCTTACAATAGGAGAACCCACCGGATTAATCTTGGCTTGGCATCTTTCTTTTCCATAAGGTAGCGAACAGAAGCATGGTCTGTGTAGACCACCACCTTGGATCCCAACAAATAGGCTCGGAATTTCTCAAAAGCATACACAATAACAAGGAGCTCTTGCTCCGTCACTTTGTAGTTCATTTGTGCTCCGTTGAGAGTTTTGCTTGCATAATAAATTGGGTGGAGAACTTTGTTGTGCCTTTAACCCAAAACTGCTCCAATAGCTACACCACTGGCGTCACACATGAGCTCGAATGGAAGAGACCAATCCGGTGTGACAATAATGGGAGCCGTGGTGAGCTTTTCCTTGAGCTCCTCAAATGCTTTGAGGCATTCATCATTGTACACGAACTTGGCGTATTTTTCAAGGAGCTTGCACATAGGATTTTTAATTTTTGAAAAGTCCATGAGAAAGCGCCGATAAAATCCGGCATGACCAAGAAAGCTTCGAATGCCCTTTACCAAAGTGGGAGGAGGAAGTTTGGAGATGATCTCAATCTTCGCCCCGTCGACTTCAATGCCACTTTTTAAAATTTTATGCCCCA
Source organism: Nicotiana undulata (assembly GCA_005239495.1). NCBI lineage: Eukaryota > Viridiplantae > Streptophyta > Magnoliopsida > Solanales > Solanaceae > Nicotiana > Nicotiana undulata. The sequence goes on along the minus strand of ML266385.1, from coordinate 58,012 downwards.
ATACAATGCCCTCGTCCACCATGAAGTGGTACTTTTCCCAATTAAGCACGAGGTTGGTCTCCTCACATCTTTTGAGCACTTTTATAAGGTTGTCAAGACAATGCTCGAAGGAGTCATCGACCACCGAAAAATTATCCATGAAAACTTCTAGGAAGTCTTCCACCATGTCGGAGAAAATGGACATCATACATCGTTGAAAAGTAGCTGGAGTGTTGCATAGACCAAAGGGCATCCGACTAAAGGCAAAGGTCCCATACGGGCAAGTGAATGTGGTTTTCTCTTGATACTCCAAGGCTATATTAATTGGATTGTAGCCGGAATATCCATCGATAGAAGGATCTTCCCGCTAGCCGATCAAGCATTTGATCAATAAAAGGCATAGGGAAATGATCCTTGCAAGTGGCATTGTTAAGCTTCCGGTAGTCCATGCATACTCTCCATCCGGTGACCATTCTAGTGGGGATAAGCTCATTCTTTTCGTTGTGGATCACCGTCATGCCTCCCTTCTTTGGTACACATTGTACCGGACTCACCCACGGACTATCCGCAATGGTGTAGACAACCCCGACATCCAACCATTTAATTATCTCCTTTTTGACCACCTCTTGCATTGAGGGATTTAATCTTCTTTGATGTTCCACACTTGGTTTGCTCCTTTCTTCCAATTGAATTTTGTGCTCGCATATCTTGGCGGGGATTCCTCGGATGTCTGCTATTTTCCATCCGAGTGCTTGTCGGTTCTCCCGCAATACAATCAACAATTCATTAACCTGGACATCATTCAACAAAGAAGAGACGATTACCAGTAAAGTGTTATTAGAGCCACGAAATTTGTACCTCAAGTGTGATGGAAGTGGTTTGAGCTTAAGATGTGGTGGCTCAATGATTGAAGGCTTGGCTGGAGGAGTGGCTCGATTCTCTAAGTCAAGAGAAAGCTTTTTTGGTGCATATGTATAAGACCCACGTCCTTCCAATGCATTTACTATCTCCACATACCCCTCAATGTTTTCACCATCAAAGTTCACCAAGATTTCCGCTAGTGCCTCGCCGAGGAATTCTTCTTCCATCTTCATCTCAATGGAATCCTCAACCTCATCAACAAAATCAATTACCGAGATTCCCTCGTATGCGCTTGGCAATTTCAACCCTTTGCTAGCTTGGAAGGTGACTTCCTCATCGTTAACTCAGAATTTGATTTCATGTCGTTCCGAATCCATTAAAGCTCTTCCCGTCGCAAGGAATGGTCTTCCTAAAATGATAGGAATCTCCTTGTCCACCGCACAATCCAAGATGACAAAATTGGCCGGGAGAAGGAATTTCCCCACCTTCACCAAGACGTCATCCACAATGCCAACGGGTTTCTTAATTGATCGATCCGCCATCTGTAATCGCATGCTAGTTGGTCTTGGCAACCCCAATCCTGCTTGCTTGTAGATTGCAAGAGTCATCAAATTTATACTAGCACTGTTGTCACAAAGTGCTCTAGCAAAATCTCTCAACCCAATGGTGCATGGGATAGTGAAAGCCCCCGGGTCTCCCTTTTTCTCCACAGTTGTTGTAGCAATTATTGAACTTACCCGATGAGTCAAGTTCACCACCTCATTCTTTGTAGTTCTCTTCTTTGTCATCAACTTCTTCAAGTACTTGGCAAATCCCGGCATCTCTTGGAAGGCCTCCAAGAATGGGATGTTCACCGATAATTGCTTCAAGATGTCATAGAACTTTTCAAACTTTCCATCGTCCACCCTTCGTGTAAGCCTTTGAGGGAATGGAGGAGTAGGTCGTGGAATTGGTGGGGGAGCTTTTGGGGACTCCTCACCTCTTCCGTAACCTCTCCGTGCTTTGCTCTTTGAATCTTTACCTCTTGGGGTTCCTTTTCAACTTCCACCACAACCGGCAACTCAACTTGTGGTTCCATTCCTTGATCAAGACCTTCTACATCAACCACTTTCTCACTCTCATTCCGGAGCACCTTACCGCTTCTAGTTGTGATGGCCATGCAATGAGAAGATGGTCCGCTTGGACCACCTTTTGGGTTGACCACTGTGTCACTAGGAAGAGTACCTTTTAGCTTGTGATTTTGTTCTCGTGACAAATCCCTCATTTGCATCTCGAGCTTTTGAATGGAGGCAGTGTGTGATTCCACTACCTCGGACATGTTTTTCATTGTTGCATCACTTCGCTCTTGATTTTTCAAGATTCTCTCAAGCATCCCTTCCATTTTGGTCTCATTTGATGACCCCTCTTTGTATTGTGAGTTGGAACATTGCCCTCTTGGTGGAACATAAGGGTTGGAACTTCTATTGGCATAATTGTTGTTGTTGTTGTTCCACGATCCTTGACCATTTTGATCATTTCTCCAATTTTGTTGTCCTTGCCCTTGCGGGTTTGGTCTCCAGTTGTTTTGTTGGCGGTAACCACCTTGAGAGTTTTGGACATAATTTGCTTCTTCAAAGTCTTGATTTCTCATTGATTGCATGTCTTCCACCATATTTACCTTTTCTGGTTGACTCCCAGTGAACATCTTTGTCAACACATCGATGTTAGTAGAAAGACCGGCAATCACTTGATCTCTCTCTTGATTTTCTTTAATCATGTTGGTAAGAGAAGGAGTACCGTACGAAATTCCACCACTAGTATCCTCTGAATGCCATGCTTGATTGTGCTTAGCCATTTTGTCTAGAATTTGAGTGATCCTATTGAATGACTTGTCCATGAAGGATCCATCTGCGGCATTTTTAGCGATGGACTGGGATAGTGGGTCTAAACCCATATTGAACTTTTCCATCAGAATATGGTCTGGGAACCCATGGTTTGGTGATCTCACTAGGTATAGCTTGAACCGATCCCATGCCTCGTGTAAATGCTCCCCCCGCAGTTGCTTGAAAAATAATATTTTGTCTCTGAGTTTTGACTTTTTGCTATCTGGGAACAACTTTGCTAAGAAGGCTCGGACAAGCTCGGGCCATGTTGTGATAGTTTGAGGAGGTAAGTTTTGGAGCCATTTTTTTGCTTCTCCCGCCAACGAGTACTTGAATACACGCAACCTCAAAGCATCATCCGTCACATTGGTTTGTTTGTGCATGGCGCATACACCTAAGAAGTTCCTTAGGTGTTGCGTCGGGTCATCATCCGTTGAATTATGGAACAATCCTTCTGCCTTGAGCAATAGAATCATTCCATGATCCACTTTGAAAGTAGATGCACCAACTACCGAAGGGAGGATAGCATTGGTGTCGTCAATATACTCCTCGATGTCGGTGAACGGGTTCTCCTCTTCATCATAATCAACGTTGGCCATTTTCACCTAGTTCACCAAACAAAAAGAGCAACGTGTGATGGAATAGAAAAAGATATCAAGTAAAGTACACACTATCTAGTAATTTCAAAACCGTATTTCCCGGCAACGGCGCCAAAATTTGATACGCTCAAATTACACCTTTAAAATAGTGTAAATCGATCGAAGTCAAATATAATAACCCAACAAGGTGGGGGTCAAATCCCACAGGGAATAGGCGTGAAAAGATTACTTCGGTAGTGTGATTCTTAACTTAAATCGTATTCCTATTCCGTTAATGTAACAAGTATATAGGAATTGATTGTGTAATGATTTAATTGTAGTGGTAACAAAGATGATTAATTAGAGTTGTAATTAATGTAATTAATTAAACCAAGGTTGTTTCCCCTTCAATGAAATATAATGCTAATGGGTATTAATATTATATATTTCTAATGGAAGGCCCTTTAGATATGCAAATGATTTCTAAATGACCACCCAATATTTTCCAAGAGTTGGGTAGTATTTCTTCTTTATGATTTTCCCAAATATAAAAGAGTTGCAATGAAGAGTAATCAATTAACTCCAAATAAAATCCACTTATCCCTAAGCAATTTCATTAAACAAGGTTTAAAGCCTTGAGTCTTTGATATTTACTCTTACCAATTCTAACTCACTTTTCCAAGCTAAAAAAGAATTAATGGCACTTGTTAATATTTGCAACCACCAACAATAAATGAATAATGAGAAGTAAATAAATATCAACCAACCATTATATATATATATATATATTCAATGTCAAATACCCAATAACATAACACCCATTTAGGGTCCACAACTTTAGTATTTAAAACTAGCCACTCATATTATATGATAAAAAGATAAGAGTATTTAATGCCATGAATGCTTACAAAACACAAGAATCTTCACTTCTAACACTTCCAAAAAAGGAAGAATATTCCAAAGGTACGTTGTAGCTCTAAAACCAGACAAGAATGACCCACAAACCCCAAATAAATCTATTTATAGTGGGCTAAAAATCGGGGCCAAAAACGGACAAAAATACGCTTTCAGGTTAGCTATGCGACCGCATACCTGTCGTAGAACAGGTATGCGGTTCGCATTCTTCACAGGGCCATCGCATACGTAAAACCCTAGTTTCCAGGTTCCCATCGCATTGTTTGGTCTGCGGCCCGCATTGCTGAGATGCAACCGCAGAACTGCATCGAATCTTGAGATGGCTTCAGGCATTGGTGGTTCTGCGGTCAATTATGCGTCTCACATATGAGTTATGCGATCGCATAATGGACCGCAATTTTGCTCTTGAAATTGGCCAATCTTTCTGTTGAAGTCTGCGATCCAACTGGCCCATCTGCGGTCCGCATAGCAGGTCTGCAGTACTTCCTTGTGCATTCTGCGATTGCATATTGCTCTTTCACTCCTTTTTTAGCTTTTTTAAATCTCTTTTCCACATTCTTGAGTGTTTAAGCCTCATGCACTGCAAAACATCAAAATTCCATAAGTATAAAGGGTAAATGCTCTTGAAAACAAGCTATAATCTAAGCAGTTTGACATTAAATGTGCCGCAATTCTCCGGCACATCAGTTTTATGAATTCACTAATTGTTAAAGAGTTGCAGGCTTGAGTAGAAATTTTAAAAGTTCCAATGAAGGTCAAGGTATCAAATGCATGGTCATTATGGATGGTCTGATTGCATTGCTAGGGGATTTTCTGGAAAAGCTTCCAAGAAAGTTCCATTTTTGATTCGAGGCTTCTTCGGTGTCAGGCATGGTGTTGGCCCAAGCAAAGTTTTGTTTTGAAGATTGACAAAGGAAGCTCAGGCATGAATCAGGTTCATCCCTTGTGTACAGAGACACGGACATATTGGAGCATATGGGATGTACCTGAAGGAGATAAGCTTAACTTGGTATATTTGATATCTCCTGACCGAAAAGGTTTCATAATTGATAAGGAGAAGGAATCCTTACTCAAAGAGAACATTATCCAAAATGGAGGAGCTAGAAGTTGAGAACAACTAAAATTCTTCCACCAAGGAAGAGTAGCATTAGAACTCTAGTTGTTTCTTGATCTACTAACTCTATATATTGTAGGATGTTCTCATTCCACAGGAACGCACAAAAGCAGAAGTTAAACGTGAATTGAGATCATAATAGCAAGGTATTTTGCAAGCAATTCTTGTGTAATTCAAGTATGCGAACCTGAATTTACATGAACCAGATAGAAGAACCAGTTCCAAGTGTATGTCTTTTATTCTAGTTCAATTATAGTAGGTGGTATTCAAATTGTACCTTTTAGCTTTATCTAGAGGCAATTGTAATAGGTACTCTAAGTATTCATGTTAGAGTTAACTTGAAGTTGTCGCAACAGTTAGGGGATGGTTGCCACAACGGGATTAAAGCTAATCCTTAGGTTTATAAAGTATTTTGTAAATGCTGTTTTGGCTTAGTAATTTAGTGAAGTGTTGGAAAACATCCTACTGATTAGTAGGTTGTGGTTTTTTCACCTTTTGAGCCAGGTGTTTTCCAAGTAAAATACTTTTATTCTTTATTTTTCGCATTTACTATTTCAGCAACAGTAGGTTAAGGAACACTTAAAAGAACCAGGTCCTTCTATAATTAGTGCACGTGAAAAATTAGATACGACACAAATCACCCGCTCTGGTGTGGTATTGAAATTAAAACATGACATGCATTGATTGATTAGGTGGCTCCAGTGTTGTTGCATACACGACCACATTGATTAGGTACTCTCTTCACTCTCAAAGGAACGCCTCAAGTCCGACTTTAAGTACCATATGCTTGCCCCTCGTATAAATCACCACTAATATAAGTTCACTCAACTTGAGATCCTATAGGGCTTTGTCGGGATGTAATGGAGGCTTTTTTTGGATAAAATTTGGTCATGATGAACTTCGGAAAAACCTCTCCCCTTAAGCACTCCAATTTTTCAAATTTTTGCACATGCTACTCTTGACTCATTGAGTCACACATTTTCCTTGGGGAACTTAGAGAGACTCGTAGTCACTCTTTCTTTTACTTTGGGCTCATTTTTCTCCCTTTTTCTTTCTTTTCCATCATTTTAACCTCATTTTCAACTTTTTGCTTTTCTTTTTCCTTTTCTCTCACCCTTTTTTTTTTGAGTTCATTTTTCTTTTCAACCTTTTCTTTGGCCGATTTTTTTATAACCAAGCCTTTCATCACTATAAATTTCCTCTTCTCTCCCCCAAACTTGTGGCTATTTCCTATTATTCATCAAGAGTGCTCAAGGAAAGAATGGGTGCCAAGCGAGGGTCATTAGAGAACGGATGAAGGTTTACAATGTGGTTTTTGAACAAATATGCTCAGGCTCAAAAGGGGTTGACTAGGGATCCTGTCAAGGTAGGCTAAATAGGTCTTTCAATTTTAGTAGGTAGTCAAGGAAGGCCTATGATCATCTCAAAAGTCGAGCTCACTTAAGATTTCGCCTAGAAAAATATTCGGGGAAAGTTCTAGACTTTTAGGCACGACACTCGGGATATGGAATTTCAAGCCTCACCTCACAAACCTTAGGATTGTTAAAGAGTATCGAGTCGAGGGACCACAACAACCTTGGTTTAAATTGAAAACTAAAGTATGGCCGTGTACACCATCTGACTACAGTTTTAGTCAACTCAAGACTCTAAGGGTCACAACTAGAACTAGCCTCATTTGTAATCTGTCTTTAACCATGAGGTCAAAGGTAAGTTTGTTGGTGCCAAGTGAAGATCTATTTGAATCACATTTATTCACTACTACTGAAACAAGAGAAAACAAAAATAAAAATAAAAACAAAAAACTGATTCATTCCCTTAAGAAGGTCGTCACACCATCTGTCATAAGGAAGAGACATCGATACGCACAATTTCCACCCCTGGAAAGAACCGTGGCCTTAAGAAAATCAGGGGCTTATTGACAGCGCAAAAGGAAAAGAAGAAGTTATAAATTAAAAAGAAGCTACTAAATGAAATAAGAAGTTAGACTATATATGGAAAAAGCTAAAGAAGTTATAAAGTAGAAAATACGGAAATCAGAAATGAATATTTACAATAGGGGATGAATATATACATATGATAGGGTAGGTAATCTGAATATATACATACCAAAAAGTAAAAAGTACGGGAATGTAAATAAGTAAAGAAAAAGAGTATCAACAATTACCACAACCCAAAATCATAAAACTGTCTGAAATCATCAACTACCAAATAGAGGCCACCCCCTCCAACAAAAACTAGCATTGTCCTTAATGCTAACTAGCCAAAATATAGATCAAGGGAAAGGGGTGAGAGAGAGTAAAAGGAAACTCCCTATGGTGCCTCAGACTGCATAGGTGAAGGATCAACTGGGGCTGATGAACAAGGCATTGTGCCAGTGGTGATAGCAGGATCCTAGTGGTTGCATGGATGTCTGGCGTTTGGGCTTCTCGAGCTGCATATCCACATCATCAGTCCCCGGGATGGCTCTCCTATGAACTGGGGCTGGTGGAAGGTCTGCCTCATCCACATGTGTGGCCTGGTCAGTGGGCTTTGACTCTCATAATAAAAGATCAAGGGGGATGTCCCCCGTAGCTGCGACCTTTGCCACCTCCTTCACCAAGGCAGCTTGAGTCTCCTGCATCTTCTTCTGTACCTTCTTCATATCATCTTGGGACTTTTTCATCTTCTTCACATACTTGCCCCAATAAGTGATATCCTCTCCTTGCTTCTCCAGTGTCTCCATGATTTTCTTTTGGTTGTCGACCAAGCTCTTCAATGTTTCCTCCAGAGTAGGAGGCAATGCAATAGGTGTCGTAGCTGACTGGGATGCAACTATAGAAGAAAGGTCATTAAGCTTAGAGGAAGCTACATGCAGCCAGTTGGTGATACCAACTAGAGTCTGGGACACTTTCAGGGCCGTCTGAGGATAAGTGGAAGATGATGGCACTGAGACTGGTATGGACATGGCAGGACCCGATGAAGGCTCAGGGACATAAGCAGTAGTGGGCTCCTCAGAAGCAATGGGGCCTTCAGCAGCAGTGGAAGGCTCTGTGGCAGTGGAAGTACCAGGAGCTGAAGATCTGGTGGCTTTCCCTTTCGTCTTGGGGTTGTCTGACCCCTTCAAACTATACCATGAGAAAGCATACCGGGGCCTCACAAAAGTGTCAAAATCCCTTCCCTCAACTTCATGGTCCCGGAAATACATAGTGAGGAAGTTGGGAAAGGGATAGTAGGCCTCAGGCCTCTGCACAATCCGGTCTATTACCCTGGACATGATATTTCCGATGATAATCGGATACCATCCATAATACAACCCACTATCACCGCCCTAGAAAGGGGCATGTCACTGTCAAGGAGTATCGGGTCGATCCTGCTGCATACAAAGGTGGACCATCCCCTGGCCTCAAAGCTCAATGTGTTCCTTCTGATGGGGTGCCTGCAACCAACCATGTTGGTGTAGTCCCCGGGGTAGCTATGCCAGAGGCCAACCATGGACGAGCCAAATATTTCATATCCACCTTCTCCAAGTAACGAGTCTCATCTTCATCCGCGAAACCCGCTTATTCATTAAATGCCTTGCCATTGTACATAAATTTCTTGTTGCGAACCTTGGTAAGATACGTGTCCCTTTTTGTGTGGGCCACATTTGAATAGAATTCCTTCACAACATATTCATTAGCATCTTCCACTTTGATTGTAAAGAAGTCCCACCCCTCCCTCTCTAAAAACTGCTTCCTCACATTGTGGTTGAGAGGTAGAAGATCCTTGATGATGAAAGGCCTTTCCGGGTTGAGATACAAACCGGTCCTTCCATATCAACGGGTTTCTGGTCCTCAGAACTCCAGCAGTCTGTACTCGGAGGTCACCACCCCTTCCATCATCAGGTACCTCTGGTGAGTTGTCGAGGTTTATGGAAGGAGGGGCTGTTGATTGGGCTGCTGAATGGGTTGCTGCACCTGTGCCCTCGAGGGTATCTGAGTGACTAGAAGACTCCTCAGAAGACTCAGAGCTAGTGGGCTCGTTGATGAGTCTCCTAGGCTTTGATAATGCAGCAGCTAAAGCTGCTCCACTATGTCCCTCCGAAGCTTCCCGGGAGGGAAAGTACTCACTAGACTCCGACTCTTTAGGACTTGTTCTTTTCCTCCTTTGTTTCTTTTCAATTGCTTGTGTCGGGCCCAATGGGTTTTGTTGTTTTCCTTTGCCTCGACCCCTTGATGGGTCGCCTCTCCCGGGTTGCTTGTCAGGCCCTTCCCTTGATCTCACCATTCTCTGCAAACATGTCACAAACATTGTTAATATATAGTACATGAGTACCAAATACAAGCTCAGAAGCAGAGAATGAAACAGTGCACAGAGAAGCAATCCGATGTCGGAAAAAGGACCACTGCTGCGGACTGGTCACCGTTGACAGCGTAATTTTGACTGCTGCAGCGGAACTAGGGGGTTCAGACTACCCCTCTCTGATTCTTGAAAATGCGGACCGTGAAAAACTGGACCGCTGCAGCATTTGGCCACCGCTGACAGTAGAAATTTGGCCGCTGCAGCGAAAACTTAGAATGTCTAAGAGTGAACTCTCTGAATATGAAAAATGCGGTGTATTTTTGTCTGCTGCAGCGTACACAGGATCGCTATCAGGGGATTTTTGACCGTTGCAGTGGAGTCCTGGTATTGACAACAATGTGTTTTGGGACATCCGCTGTAAGCGAATTTTTGAAACGTTGCGGAGGAGGTCGGCAGAACAGCGCACTAAGGACTAGGGTTTATCAAATATTTCGAAATTGGCTAAAAACACAAATATTTTGAACCCTATAGCCACATAGATACCCAAAAAGCATTACCCCAACATCATAACGCACCTTGATGATTCAATTTAAGAGATTAGGGTTGCACTAATTCTAAACAAAGAGAAAACAAAAGAGAAACACACTAAAACATCCTAAAACTAAGAACAAATACTAAACTAATAATAAATTATGAGAACCTACAAGTAATTTACTGAAGATGAAGGATGAAAAGGAATGAACTTAAGGGTCTGGGATGAACAGTGAAAAAGTATGAGCAGTAATTATTTTGGGGTGGTAAAGGAATGAGCGAAAAGGGTAAAAACTGGGGGTCCCTGTCGCTCCCCCTTTTTCCCCAGGCACTCCTTTCGGGGCCGGTTTGAAAGGGTTTATAACATTGGTTGAGACAACTCGTTCCTTTTGGGAAAAGGGTTTGCATTTTTTGAAGAGTTACCACCTAACGATTTTGAGGTGCGTTAGGGCACCTAGGGGGTTCATTTATAACTAAGTTTGATAACCAGAGACAGGGTAAGGGCTTGAAATTATCCTAAGGGGAAGGTGTTAGGCACCCCTCAGGATCCACAAGTGTGGTTCCCAACCAAATAGCTTTTATAAATTTTTATAAATTTTGTACAATTAGCAAAGAAACAAATATGGTTCAAATAATAGGGGATTTAAGTCTAAGTACACAGAGGTTTAGAAACAGTTAAATGAAAGGCTAGATTTTCAATTATGGTCTAAGCATGTATGTCAGGTAAAGATATCCTAGGTTTATTTGTAATATGGATCACATCAATGCAATACCCGGCATGACACTCCTGAAATAGGGGCTACACGTGGTATTAGCGCACCGGGCATCATATCCATATCTAGCCTTTCCCACCTCGTGAAGGTAATTAAAGCGAGTGTTCGTCATGACATCTATTGCATGTTGTTACCCGTCCCTTCCTATCAGTACCGGAGGAATTTAGGACTTCTATCCTACAAGGGAGGTTCTAGGCAGACCCTCAGGTTTTAAAGGTAAAAATACTAAGGCGACATACAATAAAACAGATAGGACTTCAATTAAAGGGGATCATGGAAACAAATAGAAGGCTCAGGTACACCTCCACAAATAGTACACATAAACAACATGACTTATACACAATTAAGGTCAAAATTCGGATCATGGGCATGGTATCTAAGTGATAACGGCATAGTCGGATTTATAACTCAGAGAGGAAGTCCTAATCAGTTTTGCCTACTGATTTAAACATGCTGACAGTTAAACAACAGTCACAAGAGACAATTCCAGTTTTTATTATTATTTAAGTGGATTACCTAAGGCTAGCCTAAGCGTGGGTTATATACAACAATTGTTCAGAATTGTTAACAGATTTAGAGTTGTCATACCTAAGGACATGCAGTTCTAAGTGTTGCAGAACGTACACGGATTAATTACCAGTTGTTAGAACATGGTGACTGTTTTATGTATCCATATTTAGACTAAGTGTAATTAAGAGAGTGTGATCCTAGAACATGATATCTAATGCAGAATGATGCATATGCAATTGCTAAAATAGGATTTCTAAACGCACACAAAATCACAGCCTTATGGATAGTTTCAGAATAAACATAGGCGACAATTTTTAATGTTGTTTACCTTAGAACATGTTTTCTAAGTGTGGAACATGGTGGCAACATGAATAACAACTGACGTTAACACATTTTTTAGAGCAAGCTTTATGAATGTTTTCAGGTCGTGTAAGATGCATATAGGAAAGAATCACATTATTTTGTTTTATGTCATTATTTACCTTAGAGGCAGGATTTCTAAGTGATGATAAGATGCTGAAAACAGTATATATGGATCCTATGTAGCATGATATCTAATTCATGGCATGCTTGTGCATATGTTGTACCTAAACATGGCTACTATTGCGCAGAGAGAAAGTAAACCTAGGAAGCATGGTTTCTACTCTTGATTACACTACAACATGCACATCACCCTCCCATTTCACTATCCATCCCCAGAGTTGTTTTAAAAATAATTATTACACACCATTGGATATGAATTTCATAACTGAAATAGAAGAAAATAAGAAGTTAACTATAGTGAGCCTACACTATAGGCCCATATCTCCATGTCCTCAATGTCAGGTACTGTTTCACAGCCTTTCTGACAATCCGGGTGTGTCACAATTCCCTAAGGACCTCAATAGATCCCGGGCAATGCTCACACCTAGATTTCATAGCCAAGATAGAGTAAGTGCAGTGTGGAATGGCCAGCCTTAGCGTGTCAAAGTTCAGAGGAAGCTCAGGGGTCCCAAAGAAATGCTCACACAAGGGGGGGGGGGGGGGGGTACTTAAGAGGTATAGGAGTAGAGTGAGAGTGCTTGACATAGTTTGAAAACTTTGAGTAGGAAAACAGTTTTGGAACAGAGACTTAATTGAAATAGTTTTTTCATAACAAAAGTTTAACTGATGAAAACAATTTGAAAGATCAAGCACACCAATCTCAGAACCAAACCAAGGTCAGTTTCACACAAAGGACCAAGAATAGTCCAACAATCACAAGTAGGGGACAATGTGATTTGAGGAACAAATACAGAGCATGTGAGGGCAAACATGTAGCAGGCAGTACACAATTAGAAGTTCCTAAGGATTCAGGGGATTGAGGATACAATAGGGTATGATTAGACTAACATAACAGGACCAAATAGTTTAAGACAGTAGAGTATAACCTAATTAAGCTAATGTACCAAACATAGGCATGAAGATTCACATAGAACATGTATCAAGCACATAAGGACATGATGATTAGGACAAATAGAGTATAACTTAACATGTGAATGGAGTTCAGGATTCTAGTTACATGTTGAACAACAAAATAGTAAGTAAAAGCCCATCAGAAACACAGTGAATTGCAACAGTAATAGAAACATGTTGGTTTGAGAATTGAAATTTGAATTAGGACATACCAGTGAGATGAAGAAAGCAGTAACACAAAGCAGGAAATAGGAGATGCACAGTAGTTAGCCTCGGATTGCAGCCGACTAACTTAGAGTAATTGCAAGTAGCACAGAAGAGAGAATAGAGAGTTTTTAGTTGAGAGAGAGAGCTATTGAACCAGACTAGTTCCTTTCATTGTGTTAATGAGAAGTAATGTATATATAGTTCTGAGAACAAGTAGCAAATAAGGTAGGAATCAAAATTAACCAGTAATTAAGGGACTGAGTATCAATCAGTACACAATCAGCATAGGTGTCCCTTAATTGACGGAATCAAGTTCAAACGGTATTATTCAGACATCAAATAAGGAAAGGTACCATATGTGACTGCATATAACATATAAGGAAATAACTTAGCATAGTACAAGCATGGGATATGCAATTGAGACTAGGTTTAGAATATATCAATTAAGGAAATAATATAAGACTTCATGTGACAGCACAATTGACCAAAATAAGGCAAGGAAATAATTTAAAGGTTTTAAATCAGTAAGGAAATCCTCACAAGAGATTAGTGAGATATTAATTACAGGAAATTAGGGGTTAAACAGGAGTAGTACTGATTTCTGTGAGTACCTGAAGTAAACACATAATTGGAAAAAATCAGAGATTCCAGTAACAATCACATAGAATTAGGGATTCGAATAGGAATAACATTAATTAAAGGAAATTAACACGAATTAAAACAGATAATAGGCAAGAAGTCGGAAGCCCTAGTAGCGAAATCATATGAAATTAGGGATTCACATGAATTACAGAGTAAACAGTAATGTAAGCGGAAAAGCAAGAAAAATCAGATACATAGATGAAAAACATAGGGTTGAAAATATCAGAGAATCATAAGGTTCATGAGATGCAAGTACATATGCAAACATTATCAAAGACAAAGTCAGGGACTTAGGATTTATGTCTAAAATTAGGGATTTCAACACAACGACTTACATAAAAGAGAGAAACTTACATAAATCACTAAAACACAGTACAGACCCTAGGATAATACTGAGAAATCATAGAAAAATCATTTTAAACCGGGATCATGAAACCCTAGTTGAAAAAGAAGAGTCGTTTTAGAGAAAATAGGAAAATCTTTGAGAAAAACAACGAAATAGCTCAAAATACACACAGATCTATCATAGATATAAAAGAATCAGAGAGTTTTAAGAGTTAGGGTTTCAAAGAGAACCCAGAAAAGATAAGAAAACCTCAAAACATTATCGGTTTCAGCCAAAAAGTCATAGATCTTACTCGAACGGCCAGAGATGGCCGGAAGATGGCATGAAAGGTCATAGGTGAGAGTTGAACCGCTCCAGGTTCACCTGAGGACCTCAGGGTAGTGTCAAACCGGCGTGGGATGAGGCATAGGCTAGGAGATGGTGAGAGGCCATGGATTCCGGCGAGGGAGGTGGCCGGAGAAGATGAGCAGAGTTCATCGGAGAGGGGAGAAGGTGGAAGGTTATAGAGAGAACCAGATATAGATAAAGGGAGATAGAGAGACCGATTGAGAGATAATGAGAACAGGGAAAAATGAAATGGGGGGGGGTCATTAGGGGGTTAAACTAGGAAGGGGCTGGGCTGGGCCGTTGATTTGAAATAATCAACGACTCTGATTGAATAGGGGAATTTGGTCGGGTGTCTTTAGAGAATGGGCTTGAGTATTGGGATAAATTAATTGGGTTAGGACCAGGTTTGATTTAGGCTAGTATTTAAATAAAGAATTATGGTCACCAAATTGGCTATTGTAATTATATCCAAATAATGCCAAATTGGCTAATTTGTGAAATAATTAAATCCTAATAGGATTAAAAATGATATATACAGCTAAGAAATATTTTGAAATTACTTGTAATCAAATTTATGAGTAATTATTGGATATAAAAATACTGAATAAACTAGAAAATAAATTGATAAAAACATGGAAAATTATGAAAAAAATACCCATCATTATAAAAACTGATTTTGAAGGTATATATGCGAATTTGAAATAATATTTGAGGAAAAATTGGGTATCAACAGCCCCTTAGTATTTATATTAGAACCGTGGGACCCATGACCGACTTACCTAGCGCGGCAACGGAATTTTACCGCTGACCGCGCTTTTGCTCTTTTTGATTTGCTGAACAATGGCCTTCACCGCTGCAGCAGAATTCTTTTGCCACGTCGGAATTCATTCCGCGACAGCAAATAATTAAACGCTGCAGCATTGTTAAGATTCATAGTGCTTGTTATTTGGCCCAATTGGACCGCTGTCAGCGGTCATTTTTCGCTACAACGCTTGGTCACCGCTGACAGCGGATTTATGACCGCTGTAGTGAAATTTTCCCATTTTGCTCAGTTCCCATATTTTCACCTGCACTGCATCCACCAAGTCCTACATCAACTTCACAACTGGTTAGCTCATAAAAAATCTATCCTACATAAAACAACCAAAAAGAAATAAAAGAGAACACTTGGGTTGCCTCCCAAGAAGCGCCTGATTTAACGTCGCGGCACGACGCAGGTTACCATGTTCAAAGGAATTTCAGCAAAGCCACTACGTGGCTATCTTTAAATTTACCCAGATAATGCTTGACCCACTGCCCACTCACACGGAAAATATCCCCATTTTTGTTTTTGAGATCAAGAGCACCAAAGGGTGTAATGAATACCACTTCAAACGGACCACTCCACTTGGACTTGAGTTTTCCCGGCAAAAGACGAAGTCTAGAATTGAAAAGAAGCACCAAGTCTACCACATTGAACTCCCTGTATTTGGCATATTTGTCGTGAAAGTACTTCATTTTATCTTTATACAAAGAAGAGCTAGCATATGCATGGAATTTGAACTCCTCTAGCTCATTGAGATGATCAACTCTAAGATTTGCAGATGTATCCCAATCCAAGTTCAATTTCTTCAATGCCCATAGTGCCTTGAGCTCCAATTCCACTAGAAGATGATATGTTTTGCCATACACCAACCGGTAAGGAGACATACCGATAGGGTTTTGAAGGTAGTCCGGTAAGCCCAAAGAGCATCATCAAGTTTTCGGGACCAATCAGTCCGATTAGCATTCACTATCTTGGCCAAAATGTTCTTGATTTATCGATTAGACACTTCAACTTGGCCACTTGCTTGAGGATGGTGCGGAGTAGACACTTTATGATTGACTCCATACTTGGATAGAAATGAATCAAAGGCCTTATTGCAAAAATAAGACCCCCCGTCACTGATGATGGCACGGGGTGTCCCAAATGTTGTGAAAATGTTCTTCTTTTGAAAATCAACCACACTTCGGGCCTCATTGTTGGGCAAAGCCACGACTTCAACCCATTTCGAAACATAGTCCACCGCCACAAGTATGTAGGTGTTTCCACATGAGCTAACAAAGGGCCCCATAAAATCAATACCCCACACATCGAAAATATCTACCTCAAGAATTGTAGTGAGAGGCATTTCATCTTTCTTGGATATGCCACCCATTCTTTGGCATTCATCACATCGCTTAACCAATTCAGTAGCATCCTTGTAAAGAGTAGGCTAAAAGAAACCACAACTCAAGACCTTTGAGTCAGTTCTTGCCCCTCCATGATGACCATCATAAGGTGAGGAGTAGCACGACTCAAGAATTGACACTTGCTCTTCTTCGGGAACACAACGCCGAATGACACCATCATTGCATATCTTGAAAAAATATGGTTCATCCCAATAATAATCCATGCTATCCCGTCTAAGCTTCTTTCTTTGGTTAGAAGACAGCTCAAACGGGACAACACCGATGACAATATAGTTGGCGATGTCCGCGAACCATGGCATATCGTGCATAGAGACGGAGAGAAGTTGTTCATCCAGGAAGCTATCATTAATCTCAAGGCCATCACTTGGCCTCCCTTGATCTTCCAAACGGGATAGATGGTCGGCAACTTGGTTCTCACTTCCCTTTCTATCAACGATTTCCAAATCAAACTCTTGAAGCAATAACACCCACCGCATAAGTCTAACCTTGGAATCCTTTTTCATCATTAGATACCGAAGCACGGCATGGTAGGTGTGAACTATCACCTGGTTTCTGAGCCGCCTACATATTCCTGGTTTTACAGGAATCAGGCCGTATGTAAATCAGGAGTGATCGACGAAGTATACCGATGGAGTGTTGTTCTTTACAAAAACGGACGCAACATATAGAGCTGGATGAATAAGCGACTTACGGGGTAGTTTGGAGAATTGGAGCGGGACCGCTCTTGCTAGGATAGTCGTTACCTGTCGGATTACCTGCAAATAAGACAATACAAGCGTATATTGTGCATAAATGTAAACATGATGCAAGTTCCCGTCGGACCATGAATGCTGTCTTTGGACGGTTAAGGATGACGCCTCAGACCATGACGTCCTGGGCCATGAATTGTTTGATGAAGGATTCGCAGGCCATGAGATGATGTTCTCGGGCCATGAAGATGGTGCCTCCGAACCATGACGCCTTTGAATAATGATATGCAGAATTGAGACAGATCCTCAGGCCATGACATGATGTTCTCAGGCTATGAAGATGGTGCCTCCGGACGATGATGCCTTTGGACAAGTTGGCGACGTTTCAGCCCATGGAAATGCAATAGTATGATACTGACAAGACAGAGCTTAGTCTTGAAGATTGAAGGGCAGAGCTCAGCCTGTAGAAAAAGCGAAATAAATAATGCTTGAGATAGCGTTTAGTTCGAAGAAAAAGTAAATTGGAGGCAGAGCATAGCCTCGAAAGGCAGAAAAGTAGCCTTATGAAAATGGAAGGCAGAATAGTAGCCTTATGTAAAAATGCAGATGGAGGTAGAGCTTAACCTCGGAAGGCAGAATGGTAGCCTTATGCAGATGGAAGGCAGAATAGTAGCCTTATGCAAAAATGCAGATGGAAGTAGAGCTTAACCTCGGAAGGCAGAATGGTAGCCTTATGTAGATGGAAGGCAGAATAGTAGCCTTATGCAATAATGCAGATGGAGGTAGATTTTAACCTCGGAAGGCAGAATGGTAGCCTTATGCAGGAATACAGATGGAGGTAGAGCTTAACCTCGGAAAGCAGAATGGTATCCTTATGCAGATGGAAGGCAGAATAGTAGCCTTATGCAAAAATGCAGATGGAGGTAGAGCTTAACCTCGGAAGGCAGAATGGTAGCCTTATGCAGATGGAAGGCAGAACAATAGCCTTATGCAAATGAAGGCAGAATAGTAGCCTTATGCAAAAATGCAGATGGAGGTAGAGCTTAACCTCGGAAGGCAGAATGGTAGCCTTATGCAATAAATAAAACAACAAGTCACAGTAGAGTTTATTAGCTGATAGCAGATTGCGGAATTGTGATTATTGTGAGCATTGTGATAATGAAGCATCGCTTGAGTTGATAATAAATGTCGGCAAGCGCAACGGTTTTGAGAATCACATTTTTGAACAATGTTTGTCCCCTGGGCGGACAGTATGTTTAGGGATTTTGCAACCCTAGTTCCTGCATCCAAAGAAAAATAGTGAGTTATGTAAGGGGAAGGTTAGTTCGTATTCCCTATGGCTTTGCTTGACTCGTTCGGCTTGAGCTGGAGATATCGTTCATATAATTGGGGTAGCGTTTGCTAAACAAAGTTGTTTCAAGAATAAGCATGTGTGATTTTGTAAAAGTATGACATAAATTTAAAATAGTTTTTTAGATGAACCGACGACCGTGACACGGTTAAAGACATTGCAACCTCTCCTGTTACAAAATTTTGAGGGTCCTCCTCAAAATTCTGCCCCAGTTTGATGG
Source organism: Nicotiana undulata (assembly GCA_005239495.1). NCBI lineage: Eukaryota > Viridiplantae > Streptophyta > Magnoliopsida > Solanales > Solanaceae > Nicotiana > Nicotiana undulata. The sequence continues at coordinate 39,202 of ML266385.1, read as the reverse complement.
GTTGATGTTTCTGACCTTTGCTCATGTGGCGATCGGCTGAAATTGCTTCGAAATTTTGAGGGTCCTCCTCCAAAATTCTGCCCCAGTTGCCAATCGGGAAAAAAATGAATTTTCTATTGGATTTTGACCGAACCCATATGGCTGCCTATGTATCCCCTCTTAAACGGGAATCATGACAGGCGTAGTTCAATTTACGTCATTGATGAAAGCATAAAGATTACTCATAGTATTGTTTGACTGTGTTTGAATTGATTGGCTTCGGCCAGACTTCTCTGTCCCTTTCGGCAAGTATAAGAGCTCCTCCTGTCATCACTCGGTTAACCATGTATGGGCCTTGCCAGTTGGGAGAGAACTTCCCTTTGGCTTCATCTTGATGTGGAAAAATGTTCTTCAACACCAGCTGCCCCGGTGTGAACTGTCTCGGCTTGACTCTTTTGTTGAAAGCTCGGGTCATTCTATTCTGATAATGTTTCCCGTGACATACTGCATTCATCCTTTTTCCATCTATGAGGGCCAATTGCTCATAACGACTTTTTACCCACTCTGCATCGCCGAGCTCAGCTTCTTGTATGATTCTTAGAGAAGTAATTTCTACCTCGGCGGGAATGACGGCCTCTGTACCATAAACTAGCATATAAGGAGTTGCCCTGGTTTATGTGCGGACTGTCGTGAGATATCCAAGTAGAGAAAAAGATAACTTCTCGTGCCATGTCTATGCTTCTCTATCATTTTCCTCAATATCTTCTTGATGTTTTTGTTAGTGGCTTCTACAGCTCCATTCATCTGAGGTTTGTAAGTTGTGGAATTCTTGTGTTTTATTTTGAAGGTTTCGCACATAGCTTTCATCAAGTCACTGTTGAGATTGGATCCATTATCAGTAATGATTTATTCTGGAATTCTGAATCGGCAAACAACACGGTAGCGGACAAAGTCAGCCACGATTTTCTTAGTCATTGCTTTGTAGGACGCTGCTTCGACCCATTTGGTGAAATAGTCAATGGCTACTAGAATGAACCTGTGTCCATTAGAGGCGGCGGGCTCGATTGGTCCAATTACGTCCATGCCCCAGGCGGCGAACGGCCATGGCGAGCTCGTCGCATTAAGATCGTTTGGAGGTACCTTTATCATGTCTGCATGTATCTAACAATGGTGGAATTTCCCGACATACTCGATGCAGTCTATTTCCATAGTCATCCAAAAATAACCAGCCCGGAGTATCTTCTTTACCAAAACAAAACCGTTCATATGCGGACCGCAGGTCCCAGCATGAATTTCCTCTAGTAGCTTGGATGCTTCCTTTGCGTCAACACATCTTAATAGTCCCAAATCGGGAGTTCTCCTGTATAGGATTCCTCCGCTGTGAAAGAATTTGTTGGACAATCTCCTGAGTGTGCGTTTCTGAATATGATTTGCAAGCTCTAGGTACTCTCCTTTTACCAAGTATTCCTTGATGTCATGAAACCAAGGCTTTCCGTCTGCTTCTTCTTCGACATGGGCACAGTAGGCTGGTTGGTTGTGGATTTTCACTGAAATGGGATCAATGAAATTCTTGTCTGGATGCTGAATCATAGATGATAGAGTGGCCAATGCATCGGCGAACTCGTTCTGGATTCTGGGGACGTGTCGAAATTCTATCTTCGTGAACCTCTTTCTCAATTCCTGCACGTGGTGCAGGTACGACAGTATCTTGGAATTCTTGGTTGCCCATTCTCCTCGTACCTGGCGTATAAGTAGGTTTGAGTCTCCAACCACTAGCAGTTCTTGAACGTTCATGTCAATGGCCAATTTGAGCCCTAAGATGCAGGCTTCATATTCGGCCATATTGTTGGTGCAAGGGAACCTGAGTTTGGCGGATACCGGATAATGCTGACCGGTTTCTAATATTAGGACTGCTCCCATGCCGACTCCCTGGAATTCTTCGCTCCATCGAAGAACATTCTCCAACTGTCATAGGATTCTTCAATGTCTTCTCCTATGAATGGCACCTCTTCATGGGGAAAATACGTTTTGAGGAGTTTGTATTCTCCGTCCACGGGGTTTTCAGCAAGGTGGTCTGCTAGTGCCTGTCCCTTGACCGCTTTCTAAGTTACATAAACAATGTCGAACTCACTCGGTAGGATTTTCCACTTGGCTAGCTTGCTAGTGGGCATGGACTTCTGAAAGATGTACTTCATGGGATCCATCCTTGATATGAGATATGTGGTGTAGGTACAAAAGTAATACCTCAGCTTCTGAGCCACCCACATCAGAGCACAACATGTGCATTCCAATAGAGAAGACCGGGCCTCGTACGGAGTGAACTTCTTACTAAGATAATATATGGCCTGTTCTTTTCTCCTTGTTTCGTCATGCTGCCCCAGAACGCAGCCGAAAGCTCCATCTAATACTGCGAGGTAGAGTAGCAAGGGTCTATTTGGCTCTGGCGGTACCAAGACTGGCGGTGTTGATAAGTACTCCTTAATTCTATCGAAGGCCTTTTGGCAATCATCGGTCCATTTGGTTGTGACGTCCTTCTTCAGAATCTTGAAGATCGACTCACATATGATTGTGGACTAGGCTATGAATCGGCTGATGTAGTTGAGACGTCCCAAGAAACTCATCACATCTTTCTTGTTCTTTGGCGGTGATAACTCTTGGATGGATTTGACCTTTAACGGGTCCAATTCTATTCCTCGACGGCTGACAATAAACCCAAGCAGTTTTCCAACAAGCATCCCGAATGCATACTTCGCAGGGTTCAGCTTCAGATTGTATTTCCGCAACCTATTGAAGAACTTTCTCAGATCTTCTATGTGGTCAGTAGCTTTCTTGGATTTGATAATAACATCATCCACATATACCTTGATCTCCTTATGTATCATATCGTGAAAGATATTGGTCATAGCCCTCATATAGGTGGCCCCGGCATTTTCCAAGCCGAACGGCATTATCTTATAGCAGGATACTCCCCACGGCATAATAAAAGTCGTTTTCTCAACATCTTCCTCATCCATCCAGATCTGATGATAACCAAAGAAGCAATCCACGAATGATTGTAGCTCATGCTTGGCGCAATTGTCAATTAGGATGTGTATGATAGGCAAGGGGAAGTTGTCTTTCGGATTGGCCCGGTTGAGATCCCGGTAGTCGACACAGACTCTGACCTTCCCATCTTTCTTTGGTACTGGCACAATGTTATATAACCAGGTCGGGTACTCAACTACCTTGAGAACCTTGGCGTTGATCTGCTTGGTAATTTCTTCCTTGATTTTCAAACTCATGTCGGGTTTGAATTTTCTGAGCTTTGCTTTACAGGTGGACACATTGGATTGGTTGGCAGTTTGTGAGCGACAATTGATGTACTTAGACCAGTCATGTCATCATACGACCAGGCGAATATGTCTTCATACTCCTTTAGAAATTCTGTGTATTCTTTCTTTTCTGATGGCGACAGGTGAATGCTGATTCGTGTTTCCTTGACGTTTTCTGAGTCTCCCAAGTTGACAACTTCGGTCTCGTTCAGGTTGGACTTAGGTCTGTTCTCAAAATTCTCAACTTCTTTAACAATCTCGTCAGGTATGTCATCTTCCTCCGAATCAATGTCCGTTTGTTGCGTTGTCTCGTTGCATGTCACAGTCATCAGTTCATCAAGATAAGTAATAGTAATGTTGTGTAGATAAAATAGTGAGATAAAAACAACAATAATAAATATTGGTTCATAAAAACTTGAACTTTTAAATGCTTTCGATAAATTGGATAAAGGTTTCGAACATTGAATATCTTATTGCATGAATTGAAAATTGCGAAAGGAAAATCATTTAGTTAAAACAAATGAACAATTCTTGTTTTAGCTTTGCTACCCCGAGGCTCGTCGGGCTCTGGCTGTTCTGACGGTCCAATTCTTGAGATATGCCTCTCTGCTCACGGCCTGTATGGAAGGGCTTTCCTCCCCCTCCTCCTCGAGAATAACACAACAGTCCATGTCACTGTCCTCCAGAAATAAGTTCCTCAATGCTGCAAGTGCCTCTTCTTCCTCTGACCCATAGATAATGCCGGCTTGTTGAAAGGTCTGCTCCAGTTGTGATATTGGCTGTTCCAAAGGGAAATAAGGACCGCGCCAAGGTGGCGACCAGTTCTTGCATTCTTCCCAAGTATATTCGTATCCCAGACCGAAGGTGGTGCCATGTTTCTTGATTTTTATGGGTTTGGAGATTCCTTGGAGTATGGCAGGTGTTACATTGTGTTGGGAGGGTTTGGTTCTTTGGTGGAGTGACGTGATGATGAGATGCGGGATGATTTTTCTGTTTTGGGATGTTTTGAGGAGGTGGAGGATTCTGGATGTTAGGGAGGTTGACGTTCGGGACGCTGAGGGTGGATGACAAGCTTGCCAAATTTCGAACCTGATCAAGCTCTTCTTGGAATTTTAACAACTTTTGTTCAAGTTGCGACATAGTTTCATTTGGAACCCGAATACCCTGGCCATCAGTGGCCTCTACCCGTTCAACTGTGTTCTCCTTTTTGATGTTTCTTGAATCTTCCATTTTCTTCTTGCCTTTGTTCTTGCCTTTGGGAGGACTAGAAGGAGGAGAGGGTGGAGGGCCCCTGGATCTTGTGAGATAAGATGATGATGCCAGAGTGCACGAACTAACCTTTGGAGAGGGGAATAATAAAATAAAGAAAAAAAACAAAACAAAAAGGTAACCAATTCAGTGAGGATTATGAAAAGTATTGCAGTATTTAAACACATAGTGCGGGAACGTAAAGCGTGTCCTAAGTTGGGAATCTCTTTGTGCCTGAGGTAGGCCTAACGACAAATTGATTTGGAGAACTTAAAATGCTAAATGCCTCATTTCATTGATAGAAAATAGACGAATCCCAAAATGACACTAAATAAAGGTCGCTAATGGCCATTGGCCTTATTACATCGGTAAAGCAAAGAAAAACATTCCTATCTACTCGGTCCCAGAAGGATCTTCCCCAGACTCGGCATTCTTGGCTCCCTCGAACAGCTTCCCCAACTCGCAAAGTCCCAGCAATAGGTATGCTCTAACTAGATGTCCACTTTCGGTCCCTTCAGCCTTTTGACAATCTTCGACCCTTTTAATGAATTTGCCTTCCAGCTCGACTATGCCTCGCTCTAAGTACCCTAGCCTTCTGTTGGTATTGATATCCATGTCTTTCCATTCCTCTATCAGCTTCTTGTTGGACTCATGTATCTCGTGGTGCTCATCCTCACATTCGCGGATCCTCTTGCGCAACTGATTATACTTGATCTGAGCCTCGGCCTTTTCGTCTATGATCCTGTGACTTCTGACGAACCCTGGTTTGCCCAGACCATCCAAATTGTCTTCCAACCAACCTGAATAGAAAGGGGTGCAACCAGCGTGGTATCTATCTGGCTCAATGGTGTCTTTCTCCATTACGATCTTACAGTGCCACATGTGCTGGGCTTGGCACTTGTGGGGACTATCATCGTTTTGGAAGTCAGCTCGAAGATGGATCATCTTGTCGACCCTTGGTATGACTTGCTTCCTACCTACTTTTCTCATAACTCGGAGAGGGACGTAAGGATATTTTCCCATCAGACCAATCAATATCAGGAATGGTGCATCTCTGGATCGGGCGATGAATTCTTCTGTCGGAAACCACTCGAACATCCATTTGACATGTTCTTCAGTTAGATTATCAAAGAGCTCAACCCATTCTTTGGAATTCTCAGGTTGAGCGAACATGTCAGGAATGTAAGTCATTTGCTTTGGATGGTTTAAAGCGATGTGGTCATTCCACGCCCTTCGCTGAAACTCTTGTCAGTGTTGTCCCTTCTGAAGATGTTCTAAGAGCCAAAGCTGTAGTAATAAGTTGCAGCCCTCAAAGTGTTTTGCTCCTCTTTGGCATTTCTTTAAGGCTCGGTATATGTCTGAAATGATCATGGGCACGATGCTGAAGTTTTACCCACCAATTCCCTCCATTAGTGTCTTAGTTACCATAGCCAACCTAGTATGGATTCTTTCTTTCTTCATTGGAAACACGATTAGACCCAAGAAGCAAAACATGAAGACGAATACCCTACGATGGATGTGTCCCAAGGATGTGATGGAAAATTCGTCATGGAAGGTACGGTATAATTTGCTGTGACCGTACCTTTCATACAGATAGTCAAAAGAGATGTATGATTCTTTCAGGCATCCCAATTTAGTGCCCTTCTTCAAACCCATCATTTTTAAGAATCCCTTGCCTGTGCGGTTTTCAGGGATTAACAAACCCGGAGTTTCTGAAGCTAGACCGGCCAATCCTCCTATCTCCTCTAGCAAAGGTTTCATTTCGATGTCCCCAAAGCGGAAGACGACCCTTTCACAGTCCTAGAATAGAGTAGCAGCCTCTATCATCATGTTGTTAGGATGGATATTCAGGAGAGATGGTAGATTACCCAAGTATTTCTTGATGAGGGTTTTGTCACTAGAATGCAGATATTCCCACCAACTCAGAAATTTTGGGTGGATGTTGGTGACCATGCTGAATCTGGGGACTTCGTGCCTCATATTTCTGCCAGGCAAACAAGGTTAGACCCTGACCCCTACCAGACTCGACTATTTAACATCAATGATTAGCATGAAGCATTTAATTCTCCAAATGAATGCACAGAACGTGATGATGTCCTTTTGGGTTTATGGAAACCCAGTGGACTTTTGGACAAGGCTATTGTGTTGACAACACGTTAGCCTGGCTAGGTTTGACCATGATGCATGCAACAGTATAACGGAGTAAGGTTTCTATAGGGTTTTAGACTCGTACCCTTGAGTTGACAACTCAAGAGGGAAAGGCACGGAACCGTCGACTGCACCGCTGATCGACTAGTTTAACCGCAAATAAGCCTTTCTGAATTTAGGGGGTAATGATATAGGAAGGGCGCAACCACTCATCAAGCGTTGCTATAAGATTTTGTTTGGCACGAGTGGAGTATGAATGTTGGATCATGGATAATGCAATAAATAATAAACATGTAGTCACGTATTTGCACGTTATGAAAGCGGTAAATACAACAATTTATAATTTAAAAAGGAAGGAAACCAGAAAGATATGTCAGTTGCTTTTGAGAAAAATGCTTATAGGAAATAAACAAGTAATTGCACATAGGAAGAGGTACAAATTCACAAAGCAATTTGAAAATGGTAAAATCCTGAAATCCCCAGCAGAGTCGCCATGCTGTCGCGCCCCCTTTTTCCCCAGGCACTCCTTTCGGGGCCGGATTAAAAGGGTTTATGACATTGGTTGAGACAACTCGTTCCTTTTGGGAAAGGGGTTTGCATTTTTTGAAGAGTCGCCACCTAACGATTTTGAGGTGCGTTAGGGCACCTAGGGGGTTCATTTATAACTACGTTTGATAACAAGTGACAGGTTAAGGGCTTGAAATTATCCTAAGGGGAAGGTGTTAGGCACCCCTCAGGATCCACAAGTTTGGTTCCCGGCCAAATAGCTTTTGAGAATTTTGTACAATTAGCAAATAAACAAATATGGTTCAAATAATAGGGGATTTAAGTCTAAGTACACATAGGTTTAGAAACAGTTAAATGAAAGGATAGATTTTGAATTATGGTCTAAGCATGTATGTCAAGTAAATATATCCTAGGTTTATTTGTAATATGGATCACATCAATGCAATACCCGGTATGACACTCCTCAAAGAGGGGCTACACGTGGTATTAGCGCACCGGTCATCATATCCATATCTACCCTTTCCTACCCCGTGAAGGTAATTAAAGCGAGTGTTGGTCACGACCTCTACTGCATGTTGTTACCCGTCCCGGAGGAATTTAAGACTTCTATCCTACAAAGGAGGTTCTAGGAAGACCCTCAGGTTTTAAAGGTAAAAATACTAAGGCGACATACAATAAAATAGATAGGACTTCAATTAAAGGGGAGCATGGAAACAAATAGAAGGCTCAGGTACACCTCCACAAATATTACACATAAACAGCATGACTCATACACAGTTAAGGTAAAAATTCGGATCCTAGGCATGGTATCTAAGTGATAACGGCATAGTCAGATTTATAACTCAGAGAGGAAGTCCTAATCAGTTTTTCCTACTAGTTTAAACATGCTGACAGTTAAACAATATTCACAAGAGACAATTCTAGTTATTATTATTATTTAAGATGATTACCTAAGGCTTTCCTAGGCGTGGGTTATATACAATAGTTGTTTAGAATTGTTAACAACTTTAGAGTTGTCATACCTAAGGAAATGCAATTCTAAGTGTTGCAGAACGTACAGGGATTAATTACCAGTTGTTAGAACGGGGTAACTGTTTTATGTATCCATATTTAGACTAAGTGTAATTAAGTGAGTGCGATCCTAGAACATGATATCTAATGCAGGATGATGCATATGCAATTGCTAAAAAAGGATTTCTAAACGCACACAAAATCACAGCCTTATGCATAGTTTCAGAATAAACATAGGCGGCAGTTTTTAATGTTGTTTACCTTAGAACAGGTTTTCTAAGTGTGGAACATGGTGGCAGCATGAATAACAACTGACGTTAACACATTTATTAGATCAAGCTTTAAAAATGTATTCAGGTCGTGTAAGATGCATATAGGACAGAATCACATTATTTTATTTTATGTCATTATTTACCTTAGAGGCAGGATTTCTAAGTGATGATGAGATGCTGAAAACAATATATATAGATCCTATGTAGCATGATATCTAATGCATGGCATGCTTGGCATATATTGTACCTAAACATGGCTGCTATTGCGCATAGAGAAAGTAAACCTAGGAAGCATGGTTTCTACCATTGATTACACTACAACATGCATATCACCCTCTCATTTCAATATCCATCCCAGAGTTGTTTTACAAATAATTACTACAGACCATTGGATATGGATTACATAACTAAAATAGAAGAAAATAAGAAGTTAACTATAGGGAGCCTACAGTATAGGCCCAGATCTCCATGTCCTCAATGCCAGGTATTGTTTCACAGCCTTTCTCACAATCCGGGTGTGTCAGAGTTCCCTAAGGACCTCAAGGGATCCCGGGCAGTGCTCACACCCAGATTTCATAGCCAAGATAGAGTAAGTGCAGTGTGGAATGGCCATCCTTAGTGTGTCAAAGTTCAGAGGGAGCTCAGGGGTCCCAAAGAAATGCTCACACAAAGGGGGCAGAACTTAAGAGGTCTACGAGTAGAGTGAGAGTGCTTGACATAGTTTGAAAAACTTTGAGTAGGAAAACAGTTTTGGAACAGAGACTTAATTGAAATAGTTTTTTTTTTTTCATAACAAAATTTTAACTGATGAAAACAATTTGAAAGAGCATGCACACCAATCTCAGAACCAAAACAAGGTCAGTATCACACAAAGGACCAATAATAGTCCAACAATCACAAGCAGGGGACAATGTGATTTGAGGAACAAATACAGAGCATGTGAGGGAAAGCATGTAGCAGGCAGTACACAATCAGAAGTTCCTAAGGATTCGGGGGATTGGGGATACAGTAGGGTATAGGATTAGACTAACATAATAGGACCAAATAGTATAAAACAGTAGAGTATACCCTAATCAAACTAATGTACCAAACATAGGCATGAAGATTCACATAGAACATGTATCAAGCACATAAGGACATGTTGATTAGGACAAATAGAGTATAACTTAGCATGTGAATGGAGTTCAGGATTCTAGTTACATGTTGAACAACAAAATAGTAAGTAAAAGCCCATCAGAAACACAATGAATTGCAATAGTAATAGAAACATGTTGGTTTGAGAACTGAAATTTGAATTAGGACATACCAGTGAAATAAAGAAAGCAGTAACACAAAGAATGAAATAGGAGATGCACAGTTGTTAGCCTCGGATTGCAGCCGACTAACTTAGAGTAATAGCAAGTAGCACAAAAGAGAGAATAAAGAGTTTTTAGTTGTGAGAGAGAGCTATTGAACCAGACTAGTTCCTTTCCTTGTGTTAATGAGAAGTAATGTATATATAGTTTTGAAACAAGTAGCAAATAAGGTAGGAATCAAAATGAACCAGTAATTAAGGGAGTGAGTATCAATCAGTACACAATCAGCATAGGTGTCGCTTAATTGACGAAATCAAGTTCAAACGGTATTATGCAGACAGCAAATAAGGAAAGGTACCATATGTGACTGCATATAACATATAAGGAAATAACTTAGCATAGTACAAACATGGGATATGCAATTGAGACTAGGTTCAGAATATATCAATTAAGGAAATAATATAAGACTTCGTGTGACAACACAGTTGACCAAAATAAGGCAAGGAAATAATTTAAAGGTTGTAAATCAGTAAGGGAATCCTCACAAGAGATCAGTGAGATATTAATTGCAGGACATTAGGGGTTAAACATGAGTAGTACTGATTCCTGTTAGTACCCGAAGTAAACACATAATAGGAAAAAATCCGAGATTCCAGTAACAATCACATAGAATCAGGGATTCGAATAGGAATAACATTAATTAAAGGAAATTAACACGAATTAAAATAGATAATAGGCAAGAAGTCAGAAGCCCTGGTAGTGAAATCATATGAAATTAGGGATTCACATGAATTACAGAGTAAACAGTAATGTAAGCGGAAAAGCAAGAAACTCAAAGACATAGACGAACAACATAGGGTAGAAAATATCAGAGAATCATAAGGTTCATGAGACGCAAGCACATATGCAAACATTATCAAATACAAAGTCAGGGACTTAGGGTTTAGGTCTAAAATTATGGATTTCAACACAACGACTCAGATAAAAGAGAGAAACTTACATAAATCACTAAAACACGGTAGAGACCCTAGGATAATACTGAGAAATCATAGAAAAATCATTTAAAAACGGGATCATGAAACCCTAGTTGAAAACGAAGAGTCGTTTTAGAGAAAATCGGAGAATCTTTGAGAAAAATAACGAAATAGCTCAAAATACACACAGATCTATCATAGATCTAAAAGAATCAGAGAGTTATAAGAGTTAGGGTTTCAAAGAGAACCCACAAAAGATAAGAAAACCTCAACACATTATCGGTTTCAGCCAGAAAGTCATAGATCTTACTCGAACGGTCGGAGATGGCCGGAAGATGGCATGAAAGGCCATAGGTGAGAGTTGAACCGCTCCAGGTTCACCTGAGGACCTCAGGGTAGTGTCAAACCGGCGTGGGATGAGGCAGAGGCTAGGAGATGGTGAGAGGCCATGGCTTCCGGCGAGGGAAATGGCCGGAGAAGATGAGCAGAATTCATCGGAGAGGGGGGAAGGTGGAAGGTTCTAGAGAGAACCAGATATAGAGAGAGGAAGATAGATTGACCGGTTGAGAGAGAATGAGAACGGGGGAATATGAAATGGACGGTAGTCATTAGGGGGTTAAATTAGGAAGGGGTTGATCTAGGGCGTTGATTTGAAATAATCAACGACTCAGATTGAATAGGGGAATTGGGTCGGGTGTCTTTAGAGATTTGGCTTGAGTATTGGGCTAAATTAATTGGGTTAGGACCAGATTTGATTTAGGCTAGTATTTAAATAAAGATGGCCATTTGTTAAATACCCATTAAAATCAGATAAATAATTAATAAAAATAGCTAGTAATAATATAACATGAAATTAAGGCTAATTAGGTGAAATTAAGGTAATTAACTAGTGTTTAAAAAACTAATTATTGAATTAAAATAGCATAAAATGTGTAATTAGGCTATAATTGCAAAGTTGTTGTAATTATAGCCAAATAATGCCAAATTGGCTAATTTGTGAAATAATTAAATCTTAATAGGATTAAAAATAATATATTGAGCTAAGAAATATTTTGAAATTATTTGTAATGCAATTTATGAGTAATTATTGGATATAAAAATACTGAATAGACTAGAAAATAAATTGATAAAAATATGAAAAATTATGGAAAAATACCCATTATTATAAAAACTGATTTTGAAGGTATATATGCAAATTTGAAATAATTTTTGAGGAAAAATTGGGTGTCAACATCCCCTTTGTATTTATATTAGAACCGTGGGACCCATGACCGACTTACCTAGCGCGGCATCGGAATTTTACCGCTGACCGCGCTTTTGCTCTTTTTGATTTGCTGAACAATGGCATTAACCGCTGCAGCGGAATTCTGCCGCCACGGCGAAATGCATTCCGCGACAACGAAAAATTAAATGCTGCAGCGTTGTTAGGATTCGTAGAGCTTGTTATTCGTCCCAACTGGACCGCTGTCAGCGGTCATTTTTTTGCTACAACGCTTGGTCCCCGCTGACAGCGGATTTATGACCGCTGCAGTGAAATTTTCCCATTTTGCTCAGTTCCCATATTTTCACCTGCACTACATCCACCAAGTCCTACATCTACTTCACAACTGGTTAGCTCATAAAAAATCTGTCCTACCAAAAACAACCTAAAAGAATTAAAAGAGAACACTTGGGTTACCTCCCAAGAAGCTCCTGATTTAACGTCGCGACATGATGCAGGTTACCATGTTCAAAGGAATTTCAGCAAAGCCACAACGTGGCTATCTTTTAATTTACCCAGATAATGCTTGACCCGTTGCCCATTCACACGAAAAATATCCCAATTTTGTTTTTGAAATCAAGAGCACCAAAGGGTGTAACGAATACCACTTCAAACGGACCACTCCACTTGGACTTGAGTTTGCCCGGCAAAAGACGAAGTCTAGAATTGAAAAGAAGCACCAAGTCTCCCACTTTGAACTCCCTGTATTTGGCATATTTGTCGTGAAAGTACTTCATTTTATCTTTATACAAAGAAGAGCTAGCATATGCATGGAATCTGAACTCATCTAGCTCATTGAGGTGATCAACTCTAAGATTTGCAGCCGTATCCCAATCCAAGTTCAATTTCTTCAATGCCCATAGTGCCTTGTGCTTCAATTCCACTGGAAGATGATATGTTTTTCCATACACCAACTGGTAAGGAGACATACCGATAGGGGTTTTGAAGGCAGTCCGGTAAGCCCAAAGAGCATCATCAAGCTTCCGGGACCAATCAGCCCGATTAGCATTCACTGTCTTGGCCAAAATGTTCTTGATTTTTCGATTAGACACTGGCCACTTGCTTGAGGATGGTACGGAGTAGTCACTTTATGATTCACTCCATACATGGATAGGAATGAATCAAAGGCCCTATTGAAAAAATAAGACCCCCCGTCACTGATGATGGCACGGTGTGTCCCAAATGTTGTGAAAATGTTCTTCTTCAAAAAATCAACCACACTTCGGGCCTCATTGTTGGGCAAAGCCACGGCTTCAACCCATTTCGAAACATAGTCCACCGCCACAAGTATGTAGGTGTTTCAACATGAGCTAACAAAGGGCCCCATAAAACCAATACCCCACACATCGAAAATATCTACCTCAAGAATTGTAGTGAGAGGCATTTCATCTTTCTTGGATATGCCACCCATTCTTTGCATTCATCACATCGCTTAACCAATTCACTAGCTTCCTTGTACAGAGTAGGCCAAAAGAAACCACAACTCAAGACCTTTGAAGAAGTCCTTTCCCCTCCATGATGACCACCATATGGTGAGGAGTGGCACGACTCAAGAATTGACACTTGCTCTTCTTCAGGAACACAACGCCGAATGACACCATCATTGCATATCTTGAACAAATATGGTTCATCCCAATAATAATCCATGTTATCCCGTCTAAGCTTATTTCTTTGATTAGAAGAGAGCTCAAACGGGACAACACCGATGACAATATAGTTGGCGATGTCCGCGAACCATGGCATATCATGCATAAAGACGAAGAGAATTTGTTCATCCAAGAAGATATCATTAATCTCAAGGCCATCACTTGGCCTCCCTTGCTCGTCCAAACGGGATAGATGGTCGACAACTTGGTTCTCACTCCCCTTTCTATCAACGATTTCCAAATCAAACTCTTGAAGCAATAACACCCACCGCATAAGTCTATCCTTGGAATCCTTTTTCATCATTAGATACCGAAGCACTGCATGGTCGGTGTGAACTATCACCTTGGCGCCCATAAGGTAAGGCATGAATTTCTCCATTGTAAAGACAAAAGCCAACAACTCTTTTTCGGTGACGGTGTAGTTCATTTGGGCGGAGTTCATTGTCTTACTTGCATAGTGGATGGGGTGAAATATTTTGTTCACCCTTTGGCCCAAAACCGCCCCCACCGCCACATCACACAAATCACACATTAGCTCAAAAGGTGAGCTCCAATCTGGCACGGTGATAATTGGCGTGGTAGTTAGCTTTTGCTTCAATTACTCAAATGCTCTCATACAATTTTCATCAAAGTGAAACTTGGCATCTTTTTCCAATAGCTTGCAAAGAGGATTCACCACCTTCGAAAAGTCTTTAATGAAGCGCCGGTAGAACCTTGCATGCCCAAGAAAGCTACGGACTCCCTTCACCGAGGTCGGAGGAGGCAATTTAGAAATGACCTCGATCTTGGCCTTATCTACTTCAATTTCATGATTTGAGATTTTGTGGCCCAAAACTATCCCCTCCTCAACCATGAAGTGACATTTTCCCCAGTTGAGCACTAGGTTGGTTTCTTCACAACGGGCAAGGACTTTATCAAGATTTTTCAAGCATTCATCAAATAAGTCTCCTACCACGCTAAAATCATCCATGAATACCTCTAGAAAGTCCTCAACCATATCAGTGAAAATTGCCATCATGCACCACTGGAAAGTAACGGGTGCATTGCACAATCCAAAAGACATCCTGGAAAAAGCAAATGTCCCATAGGGACAGGTGAAGGTTGTTTTTTCTTGGTCTTCTGGAGCTATCAAGATTTGGTTATATCCTGAATACCCATCCAAGAAGCAATACAAAGCTCTCCCCGCAAGTCTGTCAAGAATTTGGTCCAAGAAAGGCAAAGGGAAATGATCCTTGCGAGTCATTTTGTTCAATTTGCGGTAATCCATGCATACTCTCCAACCAGGGGTTGTCCTTATTGGAATAAGTTCGTTCTTGTCATTTTGCACCACGGTCATGCCACCCTTTTTTGGAACACATTGGACTGGAGAAGTCCAAGCACTATCAGAGATTGGGTAGACGACCCCAGCATCGAGCCACTTGATTATCTCTTTCTTGACAATCTCTTGCATTGCTTCATTTAGCCTCCCTTGGTGCTCTACGGAAGGCTTTTCTCCATCTTCAAGAATGATCTTGTGCATAAAAAATGCGGGGCTTATGCCCCGAATGTCAGCAAGTGTCCAACCTATTGCCTTCTTCCTTCTGTTTAGCACTTTGAGTGTAGATTCTACCTGCACTTTGGTTAGGCAAGAAAAGTATAACAGGTAAAGAACGAGAAGGACCCAAAAATTCATACTTGAGGTGTGGTGGAAGTGGCTTCAACTCCAGGGTAGGTGGCTCTTCAATTGAAGGCTTTTTCGGAGGAGTTTTCTAATTCTCCAAATCCAAGGATAACTTTCGAGGACCATATGAATAAGAGCCCATGCCTTGTAGAGCATTGGTACACTCGATCAAGCCATCCATAACAGTATCATCATGATTCAATAAAGCTGCTTCCATACGGTCTTCAACATTTATCATTGAGCTTGTTTCATCAATTATGACCTCGGTAACAAGATCCATGAAAGAACACACCTCCGTGCTATTGGGTTGCTTCATTGACTTGCAAACGTGGAACACGACCTTTTCATCGCCCACCCGGAAGGTGAGCTCACCGGCCTCTACGTCAACTAAGGCATTTCCCGTAGCAAGGAAGGGCCTTCCCAAGATGATAGGAACTTCATAATATACCTCAGTATCCAAGATAACAAAATCCGCGGGCAAAATAAACTTGTCAACACATCATCAATAATTCCTAGAGGCCACTTCATAGATCGATCCGCCATTTGAAATCGCATAGAAGTTTCCCTAGGTTGACCAATTCCCAAGGTTTTAAAGACTGAATAAGGCATCAAATTGATGCTAGCTCCCAAGTCGCACAATGCCTTGGCAAAATCCGCGCTACCAAGTGTACATGGAATGGTTAATGCTCCGGGGTCTTTAGGTGCCATGGAGTGCACTACTGCACTCATTTGGTGAGTCACCTTTATAGTCTTGCACTCCATTGAACTTTTCTTTTTTACCAAGTCCTTCATGAACTTGGCATACCCGGGCATTTGCTCAAGTGCTTCAACCAAAGGAACATTGATGGATAAACTCTTCATCATTTCGATGAATTTCTTGAATTGATTTTCACTCTTTTGCTTTGCCAACCTTTGAGGATAAGGAGGAGGGGGCCTAGGCAATGGTGCCTTTGATTTCGACACAACCGACTCGGGTATGTCAATTACGTGTTCCCTAGACGAGTTCACGTCAACTTGCAATTCCTCCTCATGATTATGAATGTCAATACTCACTTCACTAGTTGTTGGCTCTACCACCACATGCTCAACCTCAATCGGAACCTCTTCATTTTGCAAGTCATCATCATCACCAACAACTCTCTTTTGCTTTGAAGAACTAGCCTCACCACCTCGTCCACTTCTTGTGGTCACCGCCATAGCGTGACCAGTATTGTTGTTGTTGTTCCCACCCTTGGGGTTCACCACTGTATCACTAGGTAGTGCTCCCTTCGGGCGTGTGTTCAAGGCTTGGGAGATTTGTCCCATTTGAACTTCTAGATTTCGAATGGAGGTGTTATGGGAGGCAAGTTGAGCTTCCGAATCCGCATTGCATTCCATCATTTGTTTGAACATTTGCTCAATTCTACCCATGTCATTACTTGAGGAACCCTGGCGTTGTGATTGATAGGGGGGTGGATTGTTGGGTTGCTGATACATCGGAGGCCTTTGAAAGCCCGACCCCCGATTTTTATTTCCACCCCAATTGTTGTTCCCGCTCTAATTATTATTGTTGCCTCCCCATTGTTGATTGTTATTCCCCCAATTGCTTGATTTGCTATTATTGTTCCAATTGCCTTGCCTTTGATTATTCCAACTTTGGTTGTTCCCTTGATTGTTTCTTTGCCCTTGAAAATTGTTGGCATGCATTACATCTTCATTTTGCTCATCATAGGAATCTTCTTGATTATACCCACTCACTCCTTGGTCGCATTGGTCATTGTTGTTTTGCACTTGGTTTCTACGAGTCCTTCGCTTGTTCACAAAAAGATTTACCCCCTCCATAGCATGCACTTGCTTTGGCCCTTGTATTTGTCGAAGTTGTGTCTTATCAAGTTGATTCATGGTGGTGGTAAGCTCGGAAATTGCTTGCCCATGATCTTGAAGCTCTTTGTGGAAGTTAATAACACTTGGATCACCCTGGGGAACATTTTCTCTACTCTGCCTTGCTGACGAAGTGTCAGCCATTTCATCTAAGATGTCACATGCCTCAGTGTAAGTCAGCTTCATAAAGTTGCCTCCAGCGAGTTGGTTCACACACTAATTGGTGGTATTTATGCCTCGATAGAAAGTCTGTTCTATCATGGCCTCTGTCATGTCATTGTTTGGGCACTCTTTGACCATAGTTCTGTAACGTTCCCAGAGCTCATGAAGAGGCTCATTTGGCGCTTGCTTGAATGCCAATATCTCGTCCCTCAATGTCGCCATGTGCCCGGGGGAGAAAAACTTGGCAATGAACTTATCCGCCAATTCATCCCATGTAGAGATAGAATGATTGAGGAGTCGCTCAAACAAATATAGGGCTTTCCCTCGCAGAGAGAACGGAAATAGTCTGAGCCTCAAGGCATCCTCCGAGACGTTGGTTTGCTTGCTCCCCTAACAGGTGTTTACAAAGCCCTTTAAGTGTTTGTAGGCATTTTGATGGGGAGCAACCGTGAAGTACCCACGCTTCTCCAGGAGTGTGAACATCACATTTGTGATTTGGAAGTTGCCCGCCCGGATTCTAGGCGGGACAATAGCACTTGCATACCCCTCGTTTGGAAGCACCTGAGGAGCAACTCTGGGAGGTGGAGGCGGGGGAGGTTCTAGAATATCATCATTAAGATTGGCATGTCGGCTCCGTCTTGTAGGTGGAGGTACTTGATTCAATTCATCCTCTCTGTTGTCATATACCTCCTCCACCGGGGGTTAATTTGGCCTAAAGGATCAGCCATATGTACCTGTATTGATTAAACACACACGTTAGAAAAAAGGAAGGAAAGAAAAGCAATATACACCAATATTCAAATAGATAGTCAACATCGTTAAAGCTCCCGGGCAACGGTGCCAAAAAGTGGTCGGCTCCCACCTATACAACTAAAAAGTAGCAAGGAAGGGGTCGAAGCAGATTTTACCGGAACGGGTCGGGATCGATTCCTACAGGGAGCTATATATGTGGGAGTTGAGTGTCTAAGTGATCTAGTGGTGTGTCATTCCCTTAATTACACTTCTCATCAAAAGGGTTTTTTAATTATGCTAAGTTTTAAACTGAAAGAGATTATGAACTAGTTAACTATGATCGTTTTGTGGATTTTCTCAGTTGATTAAAAACACTAGGGCTATGACTTACTTCCAGGTGAGTGAATAATGGGATCTAAAATTGAGAATAACCTTGTGAGATGTGGGTGAATGACATAACCTCATGCTAAGTTGCTCACCCAATACCTCTCGGTGATTTGGGTGACTTTGCCCAAATTGGCCTTCTCAAGCACAATTGGGTGTTTTTGTTGAATCACATGAATTGGCTCAAGTCGGGTGTAGATATCTCTAGCATCCACCCTTTTATTGGGGCTATCAATCTCTTGAGTTCACCCCAATACCTTGTTAGCCTAATTACCTAGACCTGGGTCATCCTTCTCAAGAGTAACCCTAGTCATGAAGGCATGAAATAGTGTTTGCAACCACTAAATCTGAGATTTATGCACAAATTAGGCTAAAAACCAAACACCCATGCACAAAATCATCCTAAAATTGAAGATTACTTACCCACACTAGAGTTGTGTCACAGCCCTAGCTTAAGGGTCTAGCTACTCGTAATTAAAGAAGAAACTAAAGTAGAAGATGAAATTAAGCTCATAAATGTAAATTACAAGATAGAAATTGAAGAATTGTTGTAAGAACTATGATAAAATTACTCAAAATGAACAAACATCACTATTCACGTGTTCCTCCTAACAGCTGATGACCTAAAAATGAGAAAAAGATCTATTTATACTAGGCCAAAAATACTAGAAAAAATTGCCCCTACGGAGAATTCGCTCCCAGCGTATTTCTCAGTGTTGCGGTAGATGGGCTTCCGCTGCAGCGAAATAATGGACGCTGCAACAGTCTTGGACTGTGTAGCCTCTCTGATTCTCCGTTCCGCGCCCAACGAAATAATGAGACGCTACAGTGGTGGCAAAAACGCGGCAGCAGAAAAGTACCGCTGACCGCGAAAGCTTGGATCCCAATCTCTTGTTGACTCTCTGAAGTTCACAAAACGCGTCTAGTGTAATAGTGGACGTTGTAGCGGTAGACAGACCGCTGCAACGTAAAAATAGCACGGTCAGCGCTGAGCTTAGCCTCAAAAACACCTCTCTGAAGTTTGACCTGCGAGGCAGCGGAGAGAAATCCGCTGCAGCCTTCCTGCTGGGTTCTGGGACTTTGCAAGTTTTGCTCCTTTTGGGACCTTTTTAGATCAATATTTACAAATTAACTCAATTCCTGCAATTCAAACAACTTGCATCAAAATGCGGGAGTATTTTAATCAAATTTACCTCAAAACCTAGGAGAACAGGGGTAAAATAGTAGCACAAATCACTAGTTATCAGTGACCAATGAGTCTGCGAACTCATTCTGGATTCTCGGAACATGTTTGAACTCTATCTTTGTGAACCTCTTTATCAACTCTTGCACATCATATTGATATAGTAATATTTTTGTATTCTTTGTATCCCACTCTCCTAGAACCTGATGTACCAAAAGGTCTGAATCACGAATTACCAGCAATTCCTGGATATTCATGTCAATGGCCAAATTGAGCCCCAAGAGGCAAGCCTCGTATTCTGCCATACTGTTGGTTCACGGGAATCTGAGTTTTGCGGATACCAGGTAATGTTGACCTATTTCTGACACCAAAATGGCTCTGATACCCACTTCTTTGAAATTTTCGGCCCCGTCAAAAATGTTCTTCAACCGTCATAAGTTTCAGCGATATCTTCTCCTACAAATGATACTTCTTCATCGGGAAAATACGTTTTCAGTGGTTCATATTCTCCTCATACAGGATTTTCTACAAGTTGATCGGCTAATGCTTGTCCCTTGACCGCCTTCTGAGTCACATAGAGAATGTCAAATTCACTCAACGGTATCTACCACTTTGCCATCTTCCTGTAGGCATGGGTTTCTGGAAAATGTGTTTCAGAGGATCCATTCTTGATATGAGATATGTGGTATAGGCACAGAAGTAGCGCCTCAATTTCTGAGCTATCCATGTTAAAGCACAGCAGGTGCGTTCCAACAAAGAATATCGTGCTTCATAGGATGTGAACTTCTTACTCAGATTGTATATGGCATACTCTTTCCTCCCCATCTCGTCGTGTTATCCTAAGACACAACCAAAAGCTCCATCTAGTACGGACAAATAGAGTAGCAGAGGTATACCAGGTTCTGGCAGAACCGGGACTAGTTGTGTGGACAAATATTCCTTGATTTTGTCAAAAGCTTTCTGGCATTCGTCAGTCCAACTTGTTGCGGCATCCTTCTTTAACATTCTGAAAATCGGCTCACAGATCACGATCGATGGTGCTATGAAGCGGTTGATGTAATTGAGACGCCCCAAGAAATTCTTCACATTTTTCTTGTTCTTTGGAGGTGGAAAATCCTGGATAGCCTTAACCTTTGACGGGTCTAGCTCAATTCCTCGGCGGCTAACGATGCATCCTAATAACTTTCCAGCAGGGACCACAAAAGCACATTTTGCGGGGTTCATTTTCAAATTATACCTTCGAAGCCAATCAAAGAACTTTCTCAAATGTACCCTTCTTGGATTTGATGATGGCGTCGTCCACATATACCTCTATCTCCTTGTGTATCATGTCGTGGAAAATAGTTTTCATGGGTCTCATATAAGTAGCCCCAGTATTCTTCAGACCAAATGACATCATTTTATAGCAATATACTCCCCATGTCGCAATAAAGGATGTCTTCTCAACATCTTCTTCATCCATCTAGATCTGATGATATTCTGAAAGCAATCCACAAACGACTGGAGTTCATGCTTGGAACAGTTGTTGATCAGTATGTGTATATTGAGTAACGTGAAATCATCTTTGGGACTTGCTTTGTTTAAGTCCCGATAGTTGATACATACTCTGACTTTCCCATCCTTCTTCGTAACTGGAACGATGTTAGCAAACCAAGTTGGATATTCAACCACACTGAGAACGTTAGCTTTGATCTGCTTGGTGACCACTTCTTTAATTTTCAAGCTCATATCCAGCTTCAATTTTCTGAGCTTCTGCTTTACAGGCGGACACATCGTATTGGTAGGTAGTCTATGAGCCACTATAGATGTGCTCAAACCAGTCATATCATTATAAGACCATGCGAAAATATCTTCATACTCTTTCAGGAAACGAGTGTACTCTTCTTTCTCTGATGGTGATAGGTGAATTCCTATGGGTGTTTCTCTGACTGTTTCATAATTTCCCAGATTGACTATCTCGGTTTCGTCCAAATTGGACTTAGGCTTGTTCTCAAAATTTTCCACTTCTCTGAATCATTATCCTTATTTTGTGTTGTCTCATTACATGTCACAGTTGTTGGTTCATCAGGATAAGTAATAATAATGTTGTAGAGAGAAAATTTAAAGCATAATAATAAATAACAAATAGCAAACCATTGATAAATACTAAAATGTCAAACAAAAGCAATTTTGACAATCCGAACAATTGTTTCAAAGAAAAATAACAAAAATACTGAAAAAATATCTTAAACATGCTCATAAAAATTGTTTTCAAGATAAATGATCCTAGCATCTAGGCTACCCCGGAACTTGGCGGGCGCGTGATGGTGTGGTTGTCCAGTTCATGAGAACAACTCCTTTCTCCACGGTCTGAATGACGAGGCCTTCCTCCTCCTCCTCCTCAATTGTTGCGCTGTAATCCATATCTTCATCTTCCAAGAACAGATTTCTTAATCCAGCTAGAACTTCATCTTCTTCAGATCCCCACATCATATCGGACATGATGGAAGGATTGGCTCAAATATGGTATCGGCTGCTCCAGAGGGTAATAACAACCACACCATGGTGGCGACAAATTCTAATACTTGTGCCAGGTGTACTGATATCCAAGTCCGAAGGTTGTGCCGTGATGCTTTAGCTGTATTGGTTTGGTGATACCCTGGAGATTCTTTCTGAGCCCTTTATCATATTCATATCATGCCCATGCTAGTATGCTCTCTATTTTTCTACTCCACCATTTAGCTTTCTCAATCACGTTAGCACGCTCAATGCGATGGTAAGTCTCTGCACCCAACTTCCTTCTATTCTCAACAATTGGAACAGTCTGATTGGTGTAAATAGGATTACTCTCATCTCCATGGATGATCACTTCTTGATGGTTCCATTCAAACATCACATCATGATGTAGAGTAGAGGCTACGACCCCGGTATAGTGTATCCAAGGTCGTCCCAACAACATATTGTATGAGGCGGATATGTCTAGCACTTGAAATTCAATATCAAACCAAGTCGGGCCCATCTACAAATAGAGTTTGGTTTCCCTGATCGTGTCCCTTTGAGACCCATCGAATGCTTTAACGTTCATACTTCCAGCTTGTATCTCATGAAAACCTTTACCCAATCTCTTCAGAGTGATCAGTGGACAGATGTTGAGACTTGATACTCCATCTATCATGACCCTGGCAATAAATTTGTCTTCGCACTGCACTGTGATATGCAGTTCCCTCTTGTGGAAAGTGATCTTATGTCTTTCCAATACTTGTCCTACTATATTGGCCATCTCTCCACTAGTAATTTTGTTGGGTACATAAGCTTCGTTCAATACTTTCATCAACGCATTCCTATATGCCTCAGAATTTTGTAGTAGTGATTGAGAAGGGGTTTTGTTAAGATGATCAACCACAGAATACTCTCTTGCTTGCACCTTTCTCCAAAGATCATTCGGGCCAGTTTCAATGATAGGCGGCTTGAAAGCGTCTTCTTTAATTGTTCCTCCTAAATGCTCGGGCATATAAACCCTCCTGGTCATACCTTGTGTTGCATCGGTTTCTTTCATTTCCCCTTTCCTTTCCTTCTCTCTTCTGCAGCATAGTCCTAGGGTATAGCATTGTACTTAAAGGACAGTGTCGGTGATACCATCACGGTGAAGGGTGTGGTCACTTCCACTTCGAACGAAGTCGGCGTGGCTGAGGGTATTGTTCAACGTCGAACAAAGTTAGTACGGCTACTTCAACTTCAATCGGTGACTGTAACTGTACCACAATAGGCATGAGAGTGACTGGGGGTGTTTTAGGATAATCCCCTTCTTGAATGAGCCCGATTGACCCTTCTGGATCCCATTCTTCATCAGTTTCTATCACATTTACCCCCTCTACCCTGTGATCTGGGAGAGCATTATTGTGTACATTAGGTGTTGTGTCTTTTGCTTGTATAACCTTGGTGTCAATCAATGTCTGAATCTTGTCCTTCAGATTGCGACATTCATCAATAGTATGACCCTTCATGCCCGAATGGTAGGCACATGTCTTGTCTGGATTGACCAACTGAGAGTATTTTTCCATGGCAACGATGGTAATGCGAGTGACATAACCGGTAGCCTTCAGTCTCTCATATAATTGGTCGATGGGTTCAGCAATAAGGGTGTATTGTCTGGGTGGTCTGCAGTTAAAATTTCATCTGGGTTTTTGGTAGTTTTGGCGGGCTAGTGGTGAGTGGTAGTATACTGGTTGAGTGTTGTAAGTATGGTAAGTGGTGGCGGGTTTTTGGTATATAGGAGGTGAAGGCTGATATGTGGGTGGGGGTGTTTGGTATGTGAGAGGAGACTTCGAACCTTGGACCACCAACACTGCCCCTACTTCATTCTTTTTAGAAATGTCGCCTGACTGCAAGCTTTGTTTGTAGCCTGGAGTGCCTCAAAATTTGTTACCATTCCGCTTTTAATCTCCTCTTCTATTCTTTCTCCCAATTTGATGATGTCTAAAAATTTATGGTTCTCAATAACCATCAGTCTCTCATAATATTGCGGATCTTGAGCTCGGACAAAGAACTTGTTCATTTGCTCTTCTTCCAATGCTGACCTTACTTTCGCAGCTTCTGATCTCCACCGAGTAGCATACTCGCGAAAAGTCTCCGCCAGCTTCTTTTTAAAATTCTGGATATAGAAGACGTCTGGCGCATTTTCTGTGTTGAACCTGAACCGATCCATAAAATCTGACGCCACCAATAAACCTGTTCTTTTGGGTTTTGACTTATGTACTACGATAGGGCGTATCCTGTAAGGCTACTCATGAACAACTTCATGCGGATTGTTTCATCTTTACCAACCCCTACGAGCTAGTCACAATATGTCCTCAAATGTACATTCGGATCACCTGTCCCATTGAACATTTTAAACTTAGGAGTTTTGTAACCCTCTGTAGTTATACGTCCGGTTGATTACATAAATCCTCATAGTTCAAACATTCGATGCCTTTTCCACCTTCAAAACCTTGGAATCGACTTATAAGCTTCTTAAGTACCTTTGTCATGTTCTTGAAGAGCAGGTCCTTCTCAACGGACTCCAGTGTATACAGGGTCTATGTGAAGTGTGGGGTAAGGTTTCCACGTATATAAGGTTACTTTGGTGGACTCCCATACTTTGGGCGTAGTGGTGGTCGTTGGTTGAGTTTTGAGGATCAGGGGTGGGTTGTGGTGCGTTTTGAGGAGTATGGTAGGTGGTGGTTTGTGGGTACTGGGTCACATGATGGTGATGTTGTGGAGGAGTTGGGACTGGTGGAGGATTAGGATTTTGGGGAGGTGTGGCATATTGATGAGGCGCGGAAGGATTTTGCGGGTGCTGGTTTTATGTGTTCTGAGGAGGTGCTGGGTTTTGGACATATTTTTTATTGATGTCGGGAACATTCAGGGTAAAGGAAAGGTTTGCCCAGTTACGGACCTGCTCAAGTTCCCCTTGTAACTCCAATATCTTCTATTCTAACCGTAAAACCAAATCATTCTGTGTTAGAGTACTCTGACCATCTGAAGTCTCGACATTCTTTGCATGTGTAGCGTTGTCTTTCCTGATACCACTCGTGTCGTCCATAGTAGCGTTTTCCTTATTTCTAGGATAACTTGGAGGAGGAGGAGGTGGGGGACCTCTAGATTTGGTGTGATATACAGATGATGCCAATATGCACGAACCAACTTTTAGGGATGGGAATAAATAAAGAAAAGAAGAAAAATAAAAGGGTAAACAAGTCAGTGAGGAGTATTGAAAGGATATTTGCGGTATTTAAACACATATGAGGAATTATAAATTCACGTCCTAATTGGGGACCTCATTAAGCCCGAGGTAAGCGACACATAAATTTGGAAAAAATCGATGCCAATAACTGTGTCATTTCATTAATATGACAAATGGACCAAATCCCTACTAAGACGACAATAATTATGAAGAGTCACTAATGGCATTTGCCTTATTAAAACCAAATTATAAAACAAATCTAGAAAGCAAAAACATCATTCCCAATCAATTTGGTCCCAGGGGGACCTTTTTTATGCTTGGCCTTATTTGCTCCATCAATCAGATTCCCCAGGTCGCACATGTCAAACAGCAGATATACCCTTGCTAGATGTCCTCCTTCGTTGCCCTCTGCATTCTGGCAGTCCGAGATCCTTTTCCTCATCTTTCCTTCAAGATCCATCAACCCTTGCTCCAAATAATCCAACCTCTCCGTTGACTCAGTAGCGATTACCATCCACTCGTTGATTGCTTCTATTTCCACTTTATGTTGTTCCAAATGCCTTGCTTCAGACTTGAAAACCCTTTTGCGCAACCTCTTGTATTTGACTTGTACTTCAACAGCATTATCTATGACCCTATTCCTCAAATTAACCCCTGGCTTGACATCTCCCTCTATGTCATCGACCAACCATGATGGGTAGAAGTACACATGGTCGGCATGACACCGATCTGGCTCGATGGTATCTTTCTCCACAATGATCTTTTGATGCCACATCTGCTCTGTACTTAACCATTTTGGAAACTCGTGGTATAACATGTTTTCTCCCAGCTTGCCTCACAACCCTGATATGAGCATAAGTATAGATCCCCCTCAATCCGATTAACACTATATGAAGAGAATCTCTCGACCTGATGATGAATTCACTGCTAGGGAACCACTCAAACATCCAGTGTACCTTGTCATTAATCAAATTGCTAAAGAAATGTACCCAGCTCACAGCGCTTCCTGGTTGTGCAAACATGTCTAGCATTAAAGTCATTCTCTTCGGATGGTGATAGGCTATGTTTTCATTCCATGGTCATCGCGGAAGTTCTTGACGGTATTCTCCTCTATGAAGGTGTTCTGACAAACATACTTGCAGCAACCAATTTCAACCACGAAATGCCTACACCCCTTTTTGCAACGGTCTAAGGCCCGGTACATCTAGCCAAAATAATAGATACAATAGTATAAGTTTGCCTCTCAATCCCCTCCATCAGTGTCGTAGTGACCAGAGTTAGGCGAGTGTGGATCCTTTCTCCCTGTATTGAAAATACCAGCAGCCCCAGAAAACAGACAATGAATACGAAAACCCGGCGGTGAGTTCAACCCAAAGAAGTGATGGAAAACTCATCATGATAAAGGATATATGACTTGTTGTTCCCATAACGCTCATAAAGGAAATCGAATGGTATGTAAGATTTCTTTAGACAAACCAACCCATCATTTTTCTTGAAACCCATCATTTTCAAGAAACCTCAAGAAGTGTGGTTTTCCGATACTAACAAACCAGGGCTATCCCATGGGAGTCCAGCAAAGGCTCTTACTTCTTCTAAAAGGGGAGTCATTTTTATGTCACCAAAATGGAAGACGTCTCTCTTCTCATCCTAGAACATGGTGGTGGCCTCAATTAATGCATTGTTTGGCTGATTGTCTAACAAAGAGGGTAAATTCCCGAGGACTCTTTTCACATGGTTTTTGTCACTTGGCAAGATATTTTCCCACCAATCCAGCAGCAAAGGTGGGATACTTTCAACCAGGTCAAACCTGGGGACTTAGTGTCTCATTTTTGCAAAACAAATAAAGTTATCCCTCTCCCCCTCCGGATTTGACTGTCTACACGTTAATGATCAACATATTGGCATGTTTTCTCCAAATAATGCACATATCATGATTGTTTCCCTTGGGATTATCGAAATCCTGGCAAACTTCGGACAAGGCTTGACTTAGCGGGTTATCACGCGGATAGCGTTCTAAGACATACTAGGTTTGGACATGATGCATGCACAGTTAATATTAGAGGGGGTTTCTAGAAGAGTCTAGACCGTCACCCACAAGCGGACAACTTGAGAGGGAAAAGCACGAAACCGTTAACTGCACCGCTGATCGACTAGTTTTACCGCAAATAAGCCTTTCTAAATTAAACGGTGATTTAGGAAGAGCACAGACACTCATCAAGCGCCGATATGGTATTAATTACGCACGAGTGGAATGATGTGGAGCATGCTTTATGAAAAGATAAAAAAACACGTTGTCAAATATTTTGCATGACGAAAACAGCAAATGTAGTATTGAATGAAACGTAAAGACATAAAATAGAAAGGAAAACAAGAAGAATTTAGTTCGCAAAATGTGAAAGTTGTAATTAAGTAAACGGGGAGCAAGGATGGGGAGAGACATGATGTAGCAATTCTTTAAAAAAAACTTGGAGCAGGAAACACGACTAGAAATAAAGGAAATGCATGTTATAACCAAATTGAGCAGAGATTTGCATATTAATGCAAATTCAAATGAAAGGAAGAACGGAAAAAAAGGGTGAACATGCGGCAAATTAAGGGAATGGGAGCGGGATATTCATGTAACAGCAAAAATAATAAAAGACACGTTTGTTAGAGAAAACTAATTCATACATACCAAGTTCACTATGGTAAGAGCCTAAAAATATCCCCAGCAGAGTCTCCATGCTGTCGCGCCCGTTTTTCTTGCGAAATCGAGTTTCGACACGTGACAACTCTTTTAAGGAGGTTTTAAAAGAGAGAGTCGTCACTTAACGGGTTTAAGGTGCGTTAGGGCACCTATTTGCAGATAACTCTAGTTCAAGTAATCAACATCACCAAAGATCGGGTAAGGGATCAAATTACCTCGAAGAGAAGGTGTTAGGAACTCTTCGAGATCCGCAACTGTGGGTCCCGGCTGAACTAGAATTGTATTAATTAGTCAGACAAACAAAGACAAAGAAAGCAAGAAGTTTGGGAAAAATCATTATTAAAAGACTTTGAATAAACAAAAAAAATGCATTTAAAGACAAGATGGGGGATCCTAAGTTTTTTAGCCTAAAGGATCACCTCGTGCAACATAAATAATACTTCGTAACTCCCTCGAGATGGGGTGTTCTTTTATTATTCAGCGGGCACAAACTATCATCTCTTACTACTATATTACCATCTTTAAGTTTTTACCTAAAGTGCACTAATTGATTCTAAATCGTGCCTTATGCGTGCACTACCCGTCCCATGCCTATGGCCCAGGAGGCATTTGGACCTCTATTTTGGGTGGTTCTAGACTTAACTTAGGCTTCTCAAAAATGATAAATCTAAGCAGCATTCAAAACACGTAGGACTGCACATAAGGGCATTAAATGGCTCAAGTTGGCCTCCTCATGTAAACAACAAATGCACGCAAACAGGTTTTTTATCAATTAGGCAGGTGACAAATTACAAAATTAATACGAAAATGAGTCTTTAAATTCTATAGTCATGACTTCTATGTGATTCTGAATTTTAAACACATAGGCAAAGTTGCTTGCTTAGATTAACGAATTTTTTGATTGTGAGCATTACAAACCCTATATGCATGATTTCAAACTTGTTTGCGAAATAAGGAAGTGAAACAATTTGATTGTTCAAATCACCAACGTTTGATTTTATCAACATACTTTCTAGGCAGGCAATAGAGTCCTATAGGCAGAATTTCTAAGAAATGGCAATTGAAACTGGTTTTCATCCTTTCATTCCTATAGGCATGCTGTCTAGGCGAGCAATTTAATGGGAATAACAGTAATAGCAATTAATTTGATTATATCCTATAGGCGTGATATCTACGCGAATATTGTCAAGAGCAAGTATGTAATCCTATAGGCATGATATCTAACATGAAGCAGTTTGAACGAATAATTATTGTGTTTGCAGTATAGTAGACAGATAATAACGTGTGGGAAATGAACATGTGAACAGATGAGATTATTTATGTCATGTAGGCATGTTATCTAACAAAACACATAGAAGCAAAGCATGTTAAACAAATTAAACACTCAGATCCTATAGGCAGGATTTCTACCATTTTCATGCAAACAATAGAATAGACTCATTTTCCCAATTTTACTAATACCCCAATCATTATTACAAAATTATTACAGGCTCAAATGATAAAATAAATTACAAATGGTATAAATGACTATAGTGGGCCTAAGACAGGCCCAAAGGTACCCATCCCAGCCATGCCTTCAATTTCGTATCCATACAGGTTTCACCACAGTCCAGAAACCTCAAGAGCACTCGAACCAAAAGAGCCATAGTTTGATCAAAGGATCTAGGAAAAATAATCACTTTACACATTCAGTAGGTAGAAAGAGGGGCAGGATCGAATATTCAGGTAAAGTGGCCAAATAATCTTAGACCCTAGTGTGTCAGAGTTCACAAGGGTCTCAAAATGGACCCCGAGCAGTGCACACACTAGGGAGATTAATATAGAAGTTTAGGAGGCCTTGGCTTTCAGCGGACGAAGAATTAGAGACTCAAAATAGGGAAAGCAACCTAGTAGTAAAGTAATAAGGTTTTGGAAAAAGTATTTACATTCTAGGAACAAACATTACAAAGTGATCACATAATGGTCATGTCAATGCATGGGATGCATGAACTCAAGAAACAGGCTAATGCTGCAAATTGCCACATAACACATTGGGGCAGGGTATATTTGCTACATTTGATAAATAATTAACACTAAATTAACAAGTTCAACCTCAAGGATCAATTTATGCTAAACCCAAGGATTAACAGTACAACTTATACCTGATGAAGCAAACAGAATAAAATATCATAGAGGGCACCAGTCAAGAAAGGCTAGTCTAAAGGATAACCAGTTTTTAGGGGTACAAAATTAGGTAGGACAAGAACACACTAAGTGGCAAATATAATCATAGGAACAAGTGACAACTAGAGTGAAGGTTTTAACATATTAAGCCATAATAATAACATAAATTAATCACTAGAAATTCAGAATTAGGCAGGGAACATGGATTAGGCCATATAGTCAAGGCAAAACACTCAAATTATCAATAACATTATGATAAACATGCTTCAAACTGTCTAAATTGCCTAAGTTAGATACAAAGATAGGGCTAACAGTTTAGGTGTGAGACAATGTTAGAGAAGTTCATGCTATAAGCAGAATTACACATGAAGAAAGTCAGGGAATTATACCAAACCATGCAATTTCAGAGAACATAGGCATGCTAATTAGAACACAGTGGAATACAAAATGTGAAGGTTTGAGAACTAACCAGTTATTGCTTAACAAACAAGAAAAGAACAGCAATCAGGACCTAGAATCTCAGACGCGTCAAGTTCCCAAGGGTTTCAAGAACCCAGGGCAGTGCTTACACCCGAGAGAGGTCGGAAAAGTGGGAAACCTGGTGGCCTTGGCTTTCATCCAGCCAAGAGCTAGAAACAGAACAAGAGAATAAATGAACAGAGTAAAGCCCTAATTTTTCAGTAGAGACTTTTAGCAATTGAAGTCTTGTCTATAAGGGAATGGGGGGGGGGGGGGGTTATAAAATAGTAAAAATCAAACAGTAACAGAGTGATTTAAGTAATAAACAAGGAAAATAAATATACAAATAGGTATGAGAATCAATTTAAGAGACTGTAAACCCTAGTTTTATTAGGAAAACTAAATATTAGCAGAATATAAACAAAAGCAGTAGCATAGGTGTCGAGCCCCCTTTTTCCCCTCTTAAAGCGGAGAGATCAGGTTTATGACATTTTTTGACAACTCCTATTGAAGGTTAAAAGGGTTAAAAGGAAGAGTCGCCACCTAACGATTTTTATGGTGCGTTAGGGCACCTAGATTAGTTAACTCATAAGACTAGTTTGCATTACTAGAGATTGGGTAGGGCTTGAAGTTATCCCAAGGGGAAGGTATTAGGCACCCCTCAGGATCCACAACTGTGGTTCCCGGCCAAATGGTTTTCATGAATTCGGACAATAAGCAAATAACAAATAAGGCTCATATAAGAGGGGATTTCAAACAAGTATTGAAGTTTATTAGAAAATTGAAAGAAATCAAAAGTAAATATTTGAGAAAAAAAAGATGTCCTAGGTTTAAAGTAATATGGATCACATCAATGCAATATCCAATAGGAAGAGCTACACGTGGTATTAGCGCATCGGTCATCACATCCATATTCTACCCTTTCCCACCTCGCGAAGGTATTTAAAACGCGTGTTGGTCACGAAACTTATTGCGTGCTATTACCCGTCCCATCCTATCAGTCCTGGAGGAAGTTATGGACTACTATGCCTAAAGGGTAGGTACTAGGTTGAACCCTTAGGTTTAAAGGACAAAATTCTAAACGACAAACAAAACAATTAAGACTGCAAATACAAGGAAGCACATAGAGGCAGATATGAAGCTCAGATTGTGATGACCCAAAAGGTCATCCTAAGTAATTCCAGCTAAATCTTTGTTTCGAGGCCTCGAAAGCCTCCGTTAATCTCACCTCGATATGCATCGCAGCCTGGGCAAGTAGCCGGGAAGCTTCCATGTGAAAATTTGATAAAAATGGGATTTTTGAATTGAATAATTGAATAAAGTTGACTTTGGTCAACATTTTTGGTAAACGGATCCGGACCCGTGATGTGACGGTCCCGGAGGGTCCGTAGGAAAATATGGGACTTGGGCGTATGCCCGGAATCGAATTCCGAGGTCCCAAGCCCGAGAAATGAATTTTTAAAGAAAATTGTTTTCTGAAAATAATAAAGGATTTTGAAAATGAATAATTATGTAAAAATCCGTGTTACCGGGCCCGTATTATGGTTCTGGAGCCCAGAACATGTTTAATATGATTGTTATGAGTTTTTTGTAAAATTCGGTAAGAAACGGACTTGGTTTGACGTGTTTCGGATCAAAAATGGAAAATTTAATAGTTTATGAAGTTTGAGAAAATTCTATGGATTTTGGAGTTTAATTCATTGTTTTTGATGTATTTTGGTGGTTTAATTATTTGCACAAGTCCGTAGGATGTTTATGAGGTTGTGTGTGTAATTGGTTTTGAGCCCCGAGGGCTCGGGTGAGTTTCGGGTAGGCATCGGAGTGCAAAAAGTAGGAAAAGTCTGGTGTTCCTCAAGTTTTTCTGGTCTCTGATACCTCCTTCAGTGCGATCGCAGATTCTTCCCTGCGATCGCATAGCATTGGCATGTGATGGTTTTTGATGCACTATGTGATCGCACTTGCTTCTCCGCGATCGCATAGTGTAATAGGTAGGAAAGGGGCTGGGGGGTTAGTTGTTCAGTGCGAACGCACCTCAAAGGGCGCGATCGCGGAGGGTCCAGGGTTAATACTGTGCGAACGCAGGTGGGGTGCTGCGAACGCACAGAGGTTAGCATAGGGCCTGGGGCTGGGTAGAATTGCCCTGTGCGATCGCACAAGGGCCTCTGCGATCGCAGAGCTTAAGCAACTTACCTCTATGCGATCGCACCTCATGTTCCGCGATCGCATAGCATTAAAAACGCCCAGTTATATTTTTAACCCCAAAACAGAACCTTATACGGGATTCTTCCCATTTTCCACTTCTCTTTTCTTCCCCAAGCCTCCATAACCGAGAATCAAGCTCCCCAACCTCCATAACTCCATAGGTAAGTGCTCTTGACCTCGTTTCCTCTTAATTTCTTCAACTAATCACTAGATTCTAGGCCTAAAAACATGGAATCAAAGTAGGAATTAGGGATTTTAGGTAGAGTTGGGTTTTTGAGAATTTTGGGTGATTCAACCTCAATTTGGGGTCGAATCTTAAAACAAATCATATATTTTGACTCGTGGGGTTATGGGTGATCGGGTTTTTGTCCGAACCTCGAGTTTGGACCGAGCGGGCCCAGGGTCAGATTTTGGTATTTTTGGAAGAATAGTAGAAAATGTATAATTAGGCTTCGGAGTTGGTTTATTGAGTATTTATTGATGTTAATAAATCCATTATGTCTAGATATTATCGAATCGGAATTTGGATTCGAGAGGGAAGGCGGTATTAGAGGCTTGACTTGCACTTTGGGGCCAAGGTAAGTGTTTGGCTTAACCTCAGCTTGAGGGATTAGGTATAGAGTCTTACTTGTTATGTGAAACTCATGTCCAACGTATAGGCGTGGTGACGAGTGCCTATGCATTGCGGTCAAGCATGCCCATAAGTCATTTGTGATAAAACTTACTATGTTCTTAATTTTCTCCGCTCTGTGAGTAATTGGTGAATTAAAAGTGATATCTTGATGTTGTTTCATGGCGTGGAGAGTTACCGAGTTATTGGTTCCAGTTGAGGCTTACACT
>MDKH01201155.1:0-10280 GCA_005239495.1 Nicotiana undulata | reverse complement strand
ATGGAGGTTTTGGGGAAGAAGGAGGAAGTGAGAAAGGGTGAAATCCCGTAATGAAGTCTGTTTCGGAGTTAATAAAATAACTGGGCAATTTTTCGCACCTGCGGAAAGAGGCTCGCACCTGCGGTATCGCAGGTGCGGAAAAAGAATCGCACATGCGGAAGCCGCTCCTGCGGAATTTGATCGCCCCTGCGGGGCACCTGCGATGGCCTGGACCGCGCCTGCGGCCTGAGTCTCGCGCCTGCGGACCCTGGGCAAAGGGCTGGGGATCGCACCTGCGAGGCTGGGACCACAGGGGCGGTCCCGTACTTGCGGCTGGGCAACTGCACCTGCGGTCACACCAGCTGCTGTGCACCAGCAGTGGTTTGAGTTGGTTTTTGGCTCGCGCGGGGTCCGGGAGGCACCTGGGCCCACCCGAGCCCCCGTACGAATATACCAACAAGTCCTAAATCACTAAGCGGACTCGCTCGAACTTTCGGAACACGAAAAACAACAGCGAAACTCGAAATCAAACCCCGAAACTTATTTAGTCAATCTTAAGAACTTTAAAATTCTAGAATTCACTTCGATACGTCGAACTTGCCTAAACTGCTCGGAACTACTTCAAACTTTACAGACAAGTTATAAATGACACCACAGAACTATTCCTGGTCTCGGAATCTCATTCGGACCTCGGGAACATAACATCAATTTCCAAGTCACATTTCAAATTCTTTAAAACCTCAAAACCTCATTTTGATCCGAAACCACTCAATTCACGCCCGTTTTACCCCAAATTCCACAGATAAGACAAATAGTATATAATAAACCTGTTCCGGGCTCCAGAACCACAATACGGACCCGATAACACGGTTTTCACATAATTATTCATTTTCAAAATCCTTTATTATTTTCAGAATACAATTTTCTTTAAAAATTCATTTCTCGGGCTTGGGACCTCGGAATTCAATTCCGGTCATATGCCCAAGTCCCATATTTTCCTACGGACCCTCCGGGATCGTCGAATCACGGGTCCGGGTCCGTTTGCCAGAAATGCTGACCAAAATCAACTATATTCATTTATTAATTATCAAAACTCATTCTTTTATCAGTTTTTCACATATAAGCTTCCCGGCTACACGCCCGGGCTGCGCACGCATATCGAGGTGAGGCTAACGAAGGCTCTTGGAGCCTCGGAACACAGATATAGCTTAAATTACATAAGATGACCTTTTGGGTCATCACAATTGGTAGTGAGGGCAATTGTTAGTCCCAATTGATGCTAGAAGAGGTCACCTTAGGACATCTGAATTTTCTTGGACTTACTCTAAAAGGGGCGGGGCTTATTTTTTTTGCTTGAGGACAAGCAAAAGCTTAAGTTTGGGGGAGTTGATAACTAGGATTATACCTTATTTTACACTCCTTCTTCCTTAAGTTTTGGTTAAAATTGTATACAAAATAGTCCCAAAGGC
Organism: Nicotiana undulata; assembly: GCA_005239495.1. Taxonomy (NCBI): domain Eukaryota; kingdom Viridiplantae; phylum Streptophyta; class Magnoliopsida; order Solanales; family Solanaceae; genus Nicotiana; species Nicotiana undulata. The sequence goes on along the minus strand of MDKH01201155.1, from coordinate 8,832 downwards.
TTACTTGTTGTACTTGTTTGCAGGGTTTAGTCAAAAAAGGGTGACAAATAGTCCAAACCTGCTAAAAAAGGAGTGAAACATGCACAAGTACCAAGAATAAGCACAAGCTCAGTTCAACAGATCAGTGCGGTCCGCACTCCATTTTGTGCAGTCCGCACTGAGAGATTCAAAGAGAAAAATTTGAAGGCTAAACCAGTGCGGTCCGCACTGAAGAGATTCAGAGAGCATATTTCAAGGCTAAACCAGTGCGGTCCGCACTCCATTTTGTGCGGTACGCACTGAGGAGATTCAAAGATGTGAAAATTTGGTAAGCTGAAGCAGTGCGGACCACGCTCCATTTTATGCGGACCGCACTAAGGAGTTTCATAGAGATTGACTTTGAAGGCGTGAAGACCAACGCGGACCGCACTCCATTTTGTGCGGACGCAACAGAAGCCACTGCGGCCGCGGTGCATTTTATGCGGACCGCGGTGGCCAAGTTCAGAGACCTAGTTTTCCAAGCCAAAGAGCCTCAACGCGGCCGCACTCCATTTTGTGTGGTCCGCGGTGACCCCGCAGGGATATTTTTGTCCAGAAAATTTGACCTAGTATAAATGGTTTCTTTTCTTATTTTTAGGTTAGCTTTTGTACTCTGATATATTCAGGAGCTCGTGAACGATATTGTTACGCTATTTTGAGTAATTTTAGAAGTGTTTTAACATTGAATCTTTCAATTTTAGTTTGTAATTCAATTATATGGGTTATTCTTCATCTATTACTCTGATTTCTTCTCTTATCATGAGTAGCTAAACCCATTAGCTAGGGTTGTAGCTCAACCCTAGTGTGGGTGTTTGATGGGTCCTTTAAATTAAGGCATAAATGTTTATGGGTAATTGGTATTTGGGCTGATTTATGGTTTTCATGTTAAATTAATGGTTGCAAACACTAAATGGTGTTTATTTGACTCGGGTTCTTCTTGAGAAAGAGAACTTGAGTCTAGAAAATTAGTCCAACAAGGAATTGGGACATATTCAAGAGATTGATAGTCCCAATTAACGGGTTAAACCTAGAGATAGTAAAACCCTACTTGAGCCTATATTGCATGTATGATTTTGACACACAATTGGTCTTGAGAGAGGCAATTAGGGCAAAACCACTCAATCTACCGAGAGGTATAGAGTGGGTAATCTCGTGCATTGGCTATATCACAATCCCATTTATGACATCTTTGCCTTAGGTATTGGAATCCCGTTGAGTACTCACCTAGGAGAAAGTCATAGCCCTAGTCCTCTTTATCTATTAAGAAAACACTCAAAAAGACATTAGTTAGTTAATTAGCTATTTGCAATTAGTCTAAACCGTAGTTCTAATATAAAACCAAAAGTATGAAAAGTGCAATTAAGAGCACGAAACACTACTAGATCACTTAGGAACTCAACTCCCACAATCGTAACTCCCTGTGGATTCGATCCCGAACCGTTCGGGTAAAAGCTGCATTGACCCTCATCTTGCTACTATTTAGTAGTGTAGGTGGGTGCCGATCAGTGGTCCACCGCGGACCGCACAAATTTGCTGCCGCGGTGACAAACTTCAGAGAACCCCCACATTGATCAATCACTCTGCGGACCGCATTGAAATGTTTCCCCCACACTAAGGCCTTTGCGGTCGCACAAAATGCAATGCGACCGCAGTGCAAACTTCAGAGAGTGTGCATTTTTTTCCAACTTAGTCCTGCACTGCATCAAAACAATCCTACGACATCTAACAACCAGTTAGTCCAAAAGCAAATCCTATACTACAAAGAAAATCAAAGAAAGAAAGAAAAAAGACACATGGGTTGCCTCCCAAGAAGCGCCTGATTTAACGTCGCGGCACGACACATGTTACCATGTTCAAATGAATTTCATCAAAGCCACCACGTGGCTATCTTCAAAATTTCCAAGATAATGCTTGACCCGATGCCTATTCACACGGAAAATCTCCCCATTCTTGTTTTTGAGATCAAGAGCACCAAAGGGTGTAACCAATGCCACTTCAAACGGGCCACTCCACTTGGACTTGAGTTTGCCCGGAAAAAGATGAAGTCTAGAATTGAAAAGAAGCACCAAGTCTCCCACCTTGAATTCTCGGTCTTTGGCATATTTGTCATGAAGATACTTCATTTTCTCTTTGTACAATGAGGAGCTAGTATATGCATGAAATCTGAACTCCTTTAGCTCATTGAGGCGATCAACTCTAACATTTGCAGTTGTATCCCAATCCAAATTCAATTTATTCAAAGCCCATAGTGTCTTATGCTCCAATTCCACCGGAAGATGACAAGCCTTTACATACACCAACCGGTAAGGAGACATACCGATTGGGGTCTTGAAGGCGGTACGGTAAGCCCAAAGAGCATCATCAAGCTTCTGTACCAATCAGTCTGATTAACATTCACTATCTTGGCCAAAATATTCTTTATTTCACGATTAGACACTTCCACTTGGCCACTTTCTCGAGGATGGTACGGAGTAAACACTTTATGATTGACTCCATACTTCGATATCAATGAATCAAAGGCCCTATTGCAAAAGTGGGAACCCCCGTCACTGATGATGGCACGGGGTGTCCCAAATCTGGTGAAAATATTCTTCTTTAGAAAACCAACCACACTTCGGGCCTCATTGTTGGGCAAAGCCATGACTTCAACCCATTTTGAAACATAGTCCTCCGCCACAAGTATGTAGGTGTTTCCACATGAGCTAACAAAGGGCCCCATAAAATTAATTCCCCAAACATCGAAGATATCCACCTCAAGAATTATAGTGAGAGGCATCTCATCCTTCTTGGATATGCCGCCCATTAGTTGGAATTCATCACACCGCTTGATCAAGTCACTAGCATCCTTGTACAAAGTGGGCCAAAAAAAACCACAACTTATGACTTTTGAAGCGGTCCTTGCCCCTCCATGATGTCCACCATAAGGTGAGGAGTGGCATGACTCAAGAATTGACCTTTGCTATTCTTCGGGAACACAACGCCGAATGACACCATCATTGTATATCTTGAATAAATACAGTTCATCCCAATAATAATCCATGCCATCCCGTCTAAGCTTCTTCATTTGGTTAGAAGAGAGCTCAAATGCGATGTCCGCGAACCATGGCATTTCTTGCATAGAGACGGAGAGAAGTTGTTCATCCGGAAAGCTATCATCAATCTCAAGCCCATCACTAGGTCGCCCTTGCTCCTCCAAACGGGAGAGATGGTCGGCAACTTGGTTCTCACTCCCCTTTCTATCAATGGTTAATCAAACTCTTGAAGCAATAACACCCACCGCATAAGTCTAGCCTTGGAATCCTTTTTTATCATGAGATACCGGAGCGCCACATGGTCGGTGTGAACTATGACCTTGGCACCCATAAGATAAGGACGAAATTTCTCCATTGCAAAGACTATAGCCAACAACTCTTTTTTGGTGACGATGTAGTTCATTTGGGCGGAATTCATTGTCTTGCTTGCATAGTAAATGGGGTGAAAGATCTTGTTCACCCTTTGGCCCAAAACCGCACCCATCTCCACATCACTCGAATCACACATTAGCTCAAAAAGAGAGCTCCAATCCGGCACAGTGATAATTGGCGTGGTGGTTAGCTTGTGCTTCAACAACTCAAATGCACTCATGCAATTCTCATCAAAATGGAACTTGTAATCTTTCTCTAACAACTTGCAAAGAGGATTCACAACCTTTGAGAAGTCCTTAATGAAGCGCCGGTAGAACCCCGCATGCCCAAGAAAGCTACGAACTCCCTTCACCGAAGTTGGAGGAGGCAATTTGGAAATGACCTCGATCTTCGCCTTTTCTACTTCAATTCCATGCTTTGAGATTTTGTGGCCCAGAACTATCCATTCTTCAACCATAAAGTGACATTTTCCCCAGTTGAGCACTAGGTTGGTTTCTTCACAACGGGCAAGGACTTTATCAAGATTGCTCAAACATTCATCAAAAGAGTCCCCAACCACACTGAAATCATCCATGAATACCTATAGGAAGTCTTCAACCATATCCGTGAAAATTTCCACCACACACCGCTGAAATATAGCGTGTGCATTACACAATCCAAAAGGCATCCTGGAAAAAGTAAATGTCCCATAGGGACAGGTGAAGGTTGTCTTTTCTTGGTCTTCCGGATCAATCAAGATTTGGTTATATCCTGAATACCCGTCCAAGAAGCAATAGAAATCTCTACCCGCAAGTCTGTCAAGCATTTGGTCCAAGAAAGGCAAAGGGAAGTGATCCTTGTGAGTCACCTTGTTCAATTTGCGGTAATCCATGCATACCCGCCAACTTGTGACTGTCCTTGTTGGAATAAGTTCATTCTTGTAATTTTCTACCACGGTCATGCCACCTTTTTTTGGAACACATTGGACTGGAGAAGTCCAAGCACTATCCGAGATTGGGTAGACGACCCCTGCATCACGCCACTTGATTATTTATTTCTTCACAACTTCTTGCATTGCTTCATTTAGCCTTCGTTGGTGTTCTACAGAAGGCTTTGCTCCATCCTCGAGAATGATTTTGTGCATACAAAATGCGGGGCTTATTCCCCGAATATCAGCAAGTGTCCATCCTATGGCCTTCTTCCTCCTTTGTAACACTTTGAGAGTAGAGTCTACCTGCACTTTGGTTATACATGATGAAAGTATAACAGGTAAAGTATGATAAGGACCAAGAAATTCATACCTGAGGTGTGGTGGAAGTGGCTTCAACTCCAATGCAGGTGGCTCTTCAATTGAAGGCTTTGTCGGAGGAGTCTTCCGATTCTCCAAATCCAAGGATAGCTTTCGAGGACCATATGAATAAGAACGCATGCCTTGTAGGGCATTGGTACTCTCGATCAAGCCATCCACCACAATATCATCGTGGTTCAATAAAGCTGCTTTCACGGGGTCTTCAACATTTATCATTGAGCTTGTTTCATCAATAATGACCTCGGTGACAAGGTCCTTGAAAGAACACACCTCCGTGCTATTTGGTTGCTTCATTGACTTGCAAACATGGAACACGACCTTTTAATCACCCACTCGGAAGGTGAGCTCATAGGACTCCACGTCAACTAAGGCCTTCCCCATTGCAAGGAAGGTCCTTCCCAAGGTGATAGAAACTTCATAATCCACCTCACAATCCAAGATAACAAAATTCGCGGGCAATATGAACTTGTCAACCCGCACTAACACATCATCAATGATCCCTAGAGGCCGCTTCATAGATCGATCCGCCATTTGAAGATGCATGGAAGTAGCTCTAGGTTGACCATTCCCAAAAGTTTTGAAGACCGAATATGGCATCAAATTTACGCTAGCTCCGAGGTCGCACAAAGCCTTGGCAATATCCGCACTACCAATTGTACAAGGAATGGTGAATGCCCGGGGGTATTCAAGCTTGGGTGCTAGTGCACTCACTTGGTGAGTCATCTTTATAGTTTCGCACTCCATTGAGCTTTTCTTTGTGACCAAGTCCTTCATGAACTTGGCATACCCGGGAATTTTCTCTAAAGCTTCAACCAAAGGGGCATTGATGAATAAGCTTTTCATCATGTTGATGAATTTCTTGAATTGGTTCTCATTCTTTTGCTTTGCCAACCTTTGAGGATAAGGAGGAGGAGGCCTAGGCAATAATGCCTTTTCTTTTGACACAACCGGCTCGAGAATGTTAATTACGCGTTCCCTAGACAGGTTCACGTCACTTTGAGTTTCCTCCTCATGATCATGAATATCAATCCTCACTTCACTAGTTGTTGGCTCCTCAACTACATGCTAAACCTCAATAGGAACCTCATTATTTGGAATGTCATCATCATCACCAACAACTCGATTTTGTTTAGAAGAACTAGCCTCACCACCTCGTCCACTTCTAGTGATCACCGCCATGGCGTGACAGGTATTTTTGTTATTCCAACCATTGGGGTTCACCACCGTATCACTTGGTAGTGCTCCCTTCGGGCGTGTATTCAAGGCTTGTGAGATTGTTCCCATTTGAACTTCAAGATTTCGAATGGAGGTGTTATGGGAGGCAAGTTGAGCATCTAAATCCGAATTGCGTTCCATCATTTATTTGAACATTTGCTCAATTCTACGCATATCATTACTTGAGGAACCTTGGCCTTGTGATTGAAAGGGGGGTGGATTGTTGGGTTGTTGGTACATCGGGGGCCTTTGAAAGCCTGACCCCTAGTTATCATTTCCACCCCAATTGTTGTTATTATTGTTCCCGCTCCAATTGTTGTTATTGTTGCCTCCCCATTGTTAATTGTTGTTCCACCAATTGCTTGAATTGTTGTTATTGTTCCAATTGCGTTTCCTTTGATTGTTCCAATTTTGGTTGTTACCTTGATTGTTCCAATTTTGGTTGTTGCCTTGATTGTTCCCTTGCCCTTGATAATTGTTGGCATACATGACATCCTCATCTTGATCATCATAAGAATCCTATTGACTATACCCACTCGATCCTTAGTCACATTGAGCAATGTTGTTTTGCAATTGATTTCCACGAGGTCTTCGTTTGTTCACCAAAAGATTTACCCCCTCCATAGCATTCACTTGCTTCGGCCCTTGTAATTGTTGAAGCTGCGCCTTAGCAAGTGTATTCATGGTGGTGGTAAGCTCGGCAATTGCTTGCCCATGTTCTTGAAGTTCTTTGTGAAGACCATTAACACCTGGATCACCCTGAGGCACATTTGCTCTACTCTTCCATGCTGACTAAGTGTCAGCCATTTCATTTAACACCCCACATGCCTCATTGTATGGTAGATTCATGAAGTTTCCCCCAGCCAATTGATTGACCACACACTGATTGGTGGTATTTATGCCTTGGTAGAATGTCTGTTGTATCATGGCCTCAGTCATGTCATTGTTTGGACACTCCTTTACCATGGTCCTGTAGCGCTCCCAAATCTCATGAAGAGGCTTATTTGGCTCTTGCTTGAAAGCTAATATTTCATCTCTAAGCGCTGCCATGTGACTAGGAGAGAAGAATTTTGCAATGAACTTGTCTGCTAGCTCATCCCATGTGGATATGGAATGGTTGGGAAGTCGCTCCAGCCAGTCTAATGCTTTCCCTCGGAGAGAGAAGGGAAATAGCCTAAGCCTTAATGCATCCTCTGATACGTTTATTTGCTTGTTCCCCCAGCAGGTATCAACAAACCCCTTTAAATGCTTGTAAGAATTATGATGTGGAGCTCCTGTGAAGTACTCACGCTGCTCCAAGAGTGTCAGCATCACATTTGTGATTTGGAAGTTCCCCGCCTGGATTCTAGGCGGTACAATAGCACTCACGTACCATTGAGCTCTCTTCCAACCAAAGGAAGAAACTTAGGAGGGATAGCATGAATTTTTATTGGGATGAACCATACTTATTCAAGATTTGCAATTCCGGCGATGTGTGCCCGAAGAGGATCAAAGGTCGATTCTTGAGCCATGCCACTCCTCACCTTATGGTGGTCATCATGGAGGGGCAAGGACCGCTTCAAAGGTGTTAAGTTGTGGTTTCTTTTGGCCTACATTGTACAAAGATGCTAGTGACTTAGTCAAGAGATGTGACAAATGTCAAAGAGCAGGGGGAATTTCGAAGAAAGATGAGTTGCCTCTTAATACCATTCTCGAAGTGGATATTTTTGATGTATGGGGTATCGATTTTATGGGCCCGTTTTGTTAGCTCTTGTGGGAACACATACATTCTCGTGGCAATTGACTATGTTTCTAAATGGGTTAAAGTCGTGGTTCTACCAGACAATGAGGCCCAGAGTGTTATTGAATTTCTCAAGAAGAGCATTTTTACAAGGTTTGGCATGCCTCGTGCAATCATTAGTGATGGGGTGTCGCATTTCTATAATAGAGATTTTGACACTTTGCTTGCAAAGTATGGTGTCAATCACAAAGTTTCCACTCCTTATCATCCCCAAGCGAGTGGACAAGTTGAAGTCTCAAACATGGAAATAAAGAGTATATTGTCGAAGACGGTCAATGCAAATAGGACCGATTGGCCAAAGAAGTTGGATGACGCTCTATGGGCTTATAGGACTGCCTACAAGACCCTGATCGGTATGTCTCCGTACCGGTTGGTATTTGGAAAAGCTTGCCATCTACCGGTTGAGTTAGAGCACAATGCCATGTGGGCTTTGAGAAAGTTGAATCTTGAATGGGATGTGGCAGCTAATCTTCGTGTGGAGCAGCTTAATGAGCTTGATGAATTCAGATTCCATGCCTACTCCAGTTTGTCCTTGTACAAGGACAAAATGAAGTACCTTCATGATAAATATGCTCGTGTCAAGGAGTTCAAAGTAGGTGATTTGGTTCTCTTGTTCAACTCTCGGCTACATTTATTTTCGGGAAAGCTTAAGTCAAAATGGAGTGGACCTTTTAAAGTTGTGTTTGTGACTCCATTTGGTGCACTTGATCTAAAGAACAAAAGTGGGGAGATTTTCAGAGTTAATGGGAACAAGGTCAATCATTACCTGGGAAAGATTGATGACAGCCATGTGGTGGCACTTCTCCATCTTAAGTGAATTGAGGGTAACCTGCGTCGTGCCGCAACGTTAAATCAGGTGCTTCTTGGGAGGCAACCCATGTGTTCTTCTTTTTGTTTTTCTTTGATTTTCTTTGTAGTGTAGGATTTATTTTTGGACTAACTAGTTGTGGGATGTTGTAGGATTATTTTGATGCAATGCACATGACTAAGTCGGAAGAAATGAGATCTCTGAAGTCTCAATGTGGGCCGTAATGCATTTTGTGCGGTCCGTAAAGAAATCTCACCAAAATGTGAAACCCCACGTGTTATTTTTCTCTCTTCTCTTACGTAAAATACGTAACGTGGCG
>ML266382.1:7611-79417 GCA_005239495.1 Nicotiana undulata | reverse complement strand
TCTTGCCTTTTTCTCTTTTACACATCTTGGTGTTTATAAAAAAAAACCCCCTACCCCCCCCCCCCCAAACAAAAATATTATTAATAGTACTTTATTTTGTGTTCATAAAAATCATAAAAACCGCACCAAACCGAAAATGAACCAAACAAATAAAAAAAACGATACGTTTGGTTTTGAATTTTAAAAATTGATCAAATTTGGTTTGATTTTTGTTTTAATTAAAATAATATCCAAAAAAATCGAACCAAACCGGCTTTAGAAGTAGCTATTTAAAGTTTGTTATTACACCAATTGATGATAGGCTATAATTACGTATTTTAATCGCTTATTACACTCTAATTTACTGCACTTTAATTGAGTTTGAGCTTTAATCGCTAGTGTTTTGCCCTAACTGTGTGTTTCATGCCTTGTAGGAGTGATTCCGAGCTATATAGATGTTATTGAATGAATTCAAGTGATTTGGAGCTTTTGAAATCTGAGTAAAAGTCCAAGGAATTAGGTCGGGATTGTGTTCAGGGGTCAAATATCGATAGTTAAGAACAAACGAAGACTCGAGTAGGCATATTGCGCACTGTCTAGTAAAATAGACATAACTCTTTGCTCCGAACTCCATTTGGGCTATATGATATATGGTTGAAAATATAACTCAAAGGTCTACAACCTTTAGGTTTTACGTTTTTCCAAATACCAAAGGGAAATGGGTGAAAAGTGCGCAGTCGCGAACTGACCGCACAAATGGGGCAGAATACTTGTCGATATGCGCGGCCTAAGCGCGGTTGGAGCGTGCCCGCACACGTCCTGCCCGGGAAAAGTGTCTTTTTTCACATGGGAGAAGGTATAATCGTTTGGGCCCGACCCCACTTGGTATATATACATGGAAAAATAGTATTTTGAGGAGGTTGGACAGATTTTTAACACATATTCGACCTAAGGAGGTAGAGACACAATAGGAGCAAGGCGCGGAATTCTTCTACGAGTTTTTCCTTCCTCTTTCTATTTATCATTGTTGGTTATGACTTGTAGTATTGTATTTTTACATACTATTATGAATATCTAAGTTGTTATCTAGGGTTTTGATGGAACCTATTGAAGGATGAAATTCTTGCTATGTTAATATAGATTTGCCAAAGTTTAATCTCTATTTGTTCAACTACATACTTGTTGTAGTTAATTGAAAGGATTCTCAATTAGATGTGCCTATTTAGTATGTATTACTCTGGAGAGAGTGCATATTTAAGTAGTTGTTGAACAACATCACTCCTGACGTATGTGAGGAATCAATAACCAAGGGTTTAAAGGTGGGATTAGGGATAACAAAACCTTGGGTGCGACCTAAGTGAGCTGTAATTAAAGCCATCTAGCGTAACTCGGGAGAGTATGTCTAGTAAATTGTCGTAATTACTCCAGAGAGATTTACGATAGTAAGAGTGCTTATGGTCGATAGAGAAGATTAGGACAATTTATATGAAACATAGCAGGAAGGGATTCCATCAATAGGGGAAATCATAACTCTAGACCTCCTTAGTTCTGTCTCAAATTTCATCCTTGTTAGTTGATAATTTTACTGATTTATAATAGTTGTTACTTAATTAGCTAGAAATAAATATTATAATCTCTATAATTAGAAAATTGTTTGGACTTGTGTTTCTTGGCAATATTGAACAATTATAGCGAAACCTTAGTTCTCTGTGGGATTCGACTCCAGACTTGTAAACCGGATTATATTTGCAACGACCACTTAGTCCTTTTTATAAGGCATAGTTGGGCGTGATCAAATTTTGGCGCCATTGCCGGGGAACTAACGGTGTAGCTTTAGGTGTACATATTGCTAGGTTTCAAGTTTGAATTTATTTTCTTCAGTATTTGATTTTTATTTTATTTATTTTAGTTTATTTGTTAATTTGAAAAATATGGCATCATGGAATTATGAGAGTTTGGATGTTGGTAATTCTACTTTTGATCCTCGTTATGCATATTGTGGAGGAAACCACCCAGGGCAAAATTATCAAAATATTCCCGAGAGCGAGTTATGTGCATCAACTCAATCTTATGTGTGGAATGTGTGTGATATGTGTGGTGGTCAAGATGGTCACTTTTATGGTTGTGCTTATAATCTTCCCCTAACCCCTTACTTTCATGGTTCTTCTTTTTCTTGTGATGTTAATAGGAACAAAGAACCCAAGGATGATGACCTGAAAAAGATCGAGGATATGTTAAAGTGCCTTCTGGAACAAAATAATGAGAAACAATTACAGATAGAAAGGCAAGAGGCAACTATTCGCAAGTTGGAGGCTCAATTGAGTCAAGTGGTTGGAGTTGTTAATGCTCAACAAGCCAATATTAGGGATAATAGCCAAGAAGAGCGTGGATTTGAGGTGTTAATTGAGGAGGTCAGAGTAGAACATCAACAACCTAGCCAACTACAATTTGAGGATGTCGATGTTGAAGAAGTGAGACTAGAGTCAGCCAAGGACTTTGAGGATATAAATTTTGTTGACTCTAGTATCATTGATGTTGAGGATGTTGAAAGTCCTGAAGTTCATGTGTTTGAGCGCATTGGTCCTCACTCCAAATATTTTTCCACATTGGGCTTGGATGATGATATGGAAATAGAGTCATCTGAGCCGATTGAGGAGTCAAGGAATGAATAACAAGGTGCCTACATCCTGGAATATTTCTTGCCTGAAAGACAGGACTACATACCTCATCTAAAAGCCAAGAAGTGTAAAATAGTACAATGGTTGCTTGGGCTAATTAGATTTGTTCCACCACCCTTGGAGCATAGCCGAAAACTTGAAGCCAAATTGGGGGCTCAATTCATAAGTTCAAGGTGGAGGCAAAAAGTGATTCACGTCGTGCCGCGACGTTAAATCAAGCGCTTGTTGGGAGGCAACCCAACTTTACTGCTTTATTTTATTTTATTTTATTCTTGTTTTTTTCTTTTTTCTTCTAATTGTATTATTTTTGTAGTGTCAATTTTTTGATTTTTAGGAGCATGGAACGCAAAGCCATTGGAAGGATGCAACAGCAAACCAGATGGTTAGAACTAAGTGTGAGGTACCCGCACGAAGGACCAGGCCTGGGAGAAGTCTGAGTACCCCATGAGATGCTAGTGCTTCGGCCTTTGGCCTACCAGGGAGTTTCTTTTACCCTCTTGTATGTATGGGTGTGCATTGGGGACAATGCACAATTTTAAGTGTGGAGTGAGGAGATTGTCTGGGTGACTTTCTATGCTATTTTAGTTGTGTTAGTTTAATTGAATATTTTTTTTTAGAAAAGATTGGACTTTTCCCGAGGATGGATCTATTAGACAATTTTCTTGAGGGATTTAAGTCTAAAGAAAAAAAGGAAAATATTTTCTTTTGTTAGGTAGTGTAGCAATTCTCCCTTGGTTTTTCAAGTGCCGCGGTTCTTTTCCAAGGGTTTTGTTTGAACCGGGTGTAGTTAGTTTTTTTTTAGGAATAGGAGCCATTGTGTTGTGTTTTGAATTGAAGCAATATCTCTTGACTTTGTTATGCCTTGAGAATAGTGAGTACTTTGGTTGTGACACTTAGGCTCAGTTTTTGACTCTTGTATAAGTTTCTTAAATTGTATGATTTTAAATTTGCTTAACTGCTTAGACTAGAGTGTCTTGATGAATCCAATCCTGAGTGAGTTAAGTGCCATGTGTGTGTGAGTTTTGTGTGTTATTCTGTGCATTGCATTTGATGACCAGAACTTGCCCCGTGTGTTTGCAAAGCGAAATAGTAGTTTTGTTCAGTCTTGAAAGTGATATATGCGTTTCTTTGTTGAGCGTCAGCTATGTATATACCCGCCTAATTATTATGTATCGTAGTTAACCCCTTTGAGCCTGTAATCTTGTTTCTTTGGCAACCACATTACAAGCCTTACCCATTTGTTTGAATTAACTATTTATTTGCACCTTTTAACCTCTCATGAGCCCTTGAATTGTTATGAATTGTTTTGTATCTATTTGGTTGGTTTTGGCTTTTGAGTGGAACTAATGAAATAAGGAGAAAGGTGCACTATTTTTAAAAAGTAAGAGTCACTTGAAAATAAGTATATAAAAAAAGGAAAAAAATAGTTGTATTGTTGTGAAAAAACAATTTCTTGCTAAGTGGTGACTCTTGATGTAATTGTGCTTATAGAAGTACGGGATAAAATACATTGATGTGAAGACAAAGTTTGGTTTGACATAAGTATGGGGTTTGAATGTTAAAGTATATGTATTAAAGTGCTTAGGGAGGTGTAGTCACTCTTATATATAAATGTATCCTACCCGTCCCGCAGCCTACATTACAACCAAATAAAGTCCTACTTGATCCTAGATTGAATAAGCTCGATTAGTAGAGTAGTACACTACGGGCAAGCCTATGGTGCATCTTTTTTGGCATATGAATGTTATTTCTGAGAGTGAGTGAATTCTTTCTATCTCGAGTTCCTCAGTGTTCTTAAATTTTATTGTGTGGAACTACTCTCTTTTGTTGTGTGAGGGAACTTGATTCATGAAGGAAAGGTAATGTCATTGACCTCTATGTTAGAGTAAGTGGGTGAGTTGTGAATAATGTGTGGTACTTGTGAGTCAAATCTTGAGGTGAAGATGTTACGCTTTTGTGCTTAGTCTATTTTAAATATTCTTGGTGTGATGAGTTAGGAGAATTGTTTACAAAAAAGGCCGTGTCTATATAAAGTGTAGTTTGATTACTCGAGGACGAGCAATGGTTTAAGTGGGGGGTGTTGATGTTAGGCTATAATTACGTATTTTAGTCGCTTATTACACTCTAATTACGTATTTTGTCTGTTTTTCACCCGAATTTCCTGCCCACTATAAAATGATTTATCTTGGCATCTCTTTGGCATATATATATATATATATATATAGATCTTTGGACATATCTTAAGCCTTGTAAATATATTTTGAGTAGAGAAGAGCAAGTTTTGAAGCTAGGGATTTGCACACACACTTGGGTCTTGAAGATTTCACCATTGTGGTTAAGGATTTTTTACTCATTTATGTTTATTTCTTCATTTTCTTATTTTGTATTGAATATCTAAGTGTGTAGTATTTTTCCAACACTTGAATATGGTTTATGGGAATATTCATGTTTAAAGTGTGGATTAAATACCTTGTTGTGCTTATGTATTGAATGATTTTCATATATTTGTGAAGTGGGTGTTTGTTATTTTAATTATTCTTGTTCTTTAATGTTTCCAAAGGGATTAGCTAACCCTAGGACTCGCCCATTAACTCCGAATTAGTTTTGGAAAAGATTATTTGGGGTTGGGAAAGATTAATTAACAAGAACTTGAGGATTTAACCCTCATTTTATAGATTCTACCTAGGGATAGGATTGAACTACTTGTAGCCAAACTCGGAAGTGCTTAATCTCCTAATTGGGTTAGGGATAATTCAATTAGGAAGTCTTGTTAGTCTTTGGGAAAAGCTAATTAAGAAATGTTATCCGTGGCTAATTAACATTACCCGCTCATATTTGTAAAATCGTGAAATACATTGGATCGTTATTCGAGTGTAATACCCGAAGCATCGATACTTGTTGCCATCGATCATTTTAATTGCTTTCTAGGTTAGTTTATATTTTCGCATTTAGTTATAAAAAAATTTTCTACACCAAAATCGTATTTGTTTGGCACTTTGCGATAAGTGATAATTCTCTAGTATTCCTAAACGCCCTCATATTGTTCTCTGTGGGATTCGATCCCAACCTTGTTGGGTTACTATATTTGAAAACGATCGCTTACCCTATTTTAAGGTGTAAATTGAGTGTATCAATAATCTTCCCCTAACCCCTTACTTTCATGGTTCTTCTTTTTCTTATGAAGTTAATAGGAACAAAGAACCCAGGGATGATGACCTGAAAAAGATCGAGGATATGTTAAAAGGCCTTCTGGAACAAAATAATGAGAAACAATTGCAGATAGAAAGGCAAGAGGCAACTATTCTCAAGTTGGAGGCTCAATTGAGTCAAGTTGTTGGAGTTGTTAATGCTCAACAAGCCAATATTAGGGATAGTAGCCAAGAAGAGCGTGAATTTGAGGTGTTAATTGAGGAGGTCAGAGTAGAACATCAACAACCTATCCAACTACAATTTGAGGATGTCGATGTTGAAGAAGTGAGACTAGAGTCAGCCAAGGACTTTGAGGATATAAATTTTGTTGACTCTAGTATCATTGATGTTGAGGATGTTGAAAGTCCTGAAGTTCATGTGTTTGAGTGCATTGGTCCTCACTCCAAATATTTTTCCACATTGGGCTTGGATGATGATATGGAAATAGAGTCATCCGAGCCGATTGAGGAGTCAAGGAATGAAGAACAAGGTGCCTACATCCTGGAATTTTTCTTGCCTGAAAGACAGGACTGCATACCTCATCTAAAAGCCAAGAAGTGTAAAATAGTACAATGGTTGCTTGGGCCAATTAGATTTGTTCCACCACCCTTGGAGCATAGCCGAAAACTTGAAGCCAAATTGGGGGCTCAATTTATAAGTTCAAGGTGGAGGCAAAAAGTGATTCACGTCGTGCCGCGACGTTAAATCAAGCGCTTGTTGGGAGGCAACCCAACTTTACTGCTTTATTTTATTTTATTTTATTCTTGTTTTTTTCTTTTTTCTTCTAATTGTATTATTTTTGTAGTGTCAATTTTTTGATTTTTAGGAGCACGGAACGCAAATCCATTGGAAGGATGCAACAACAAACCAGATGGTTAGAACTAAGTGTGAGGTACCCGCACGAAGGACCAGGCCTGGGAGAAGTCTGAGTACCCCATGAGATGCTAGTGCTTCGGCCTTTGGCCTACCAGGGAGTTTCTTTTACCCTCTTGTATGTATGGGTGTGCATTCGGGACAATGCACAATTTTAAGTGTGGAGTGAGGAGATTGTCTAGGTGACTTTCTATGCTATTTTAGTTATGTTAGTTTAATTGAATATATTTTCTTTAGAAAAGATTGGACTTTTCCCGAGGATGGATCTATTAGACAATTTTCTTGAGGGATTTAAGTCTAAAGAAAAAAAGGAAAAGATTTTCTTTTGTTAGGTAGTGTAGCAATTCTCCCTTGGTTTTTCTTTGTGCCGCGGTTCTTTTCCAAGGGTTTTGTTTGAACCGAGTGTAGTTAGTTTTTTTTAGGAATAGGAGCCATTGTGTTGTGTTTTGAATTGAAGCAATATCTCTTGACTTTGTTATGCCTTGAGAATAGTGAGTACTTTGGTTGTGACACTTAGACTCAGTTTTTGACTCTTGTATAAGTTTCTTAAATTGTATGATTTTAAATTTGCTTAACTGCTTAGACTAGAGTGTCTTGATGAATCCAATCCTGAGTGAGTTAAGTTCCATGTGTGTGTGAGTTTTGCGTGTTATTCTGTGCATTGCATTTGATGACTAGAACTTGCCCCATGTGTTTGCAAAGCGAAATAGTAGTTTTGTTCAGTCTTGAAAGTGATATAGGCGTTTCTTTGTTGAGCGCCAGCTATGTATATTTTACCCGCCTAATTGCTATGTATCGTAGTTAACCCCTTTGAGCCTGTAATCTTGTTTCTTTGACAACCACATTACAAGCCTTACCCATTTGTTTGAATTAACTATTTATTTGAACCTTTTAACCTCTCATGAGCACTTGAATTGTTATGAATTGTTTTGTATCTATTTGGTTGGTTTTGGCTTTTGAGTGGAACTAATGAAATAAGGAGAAAGGTGCACTATTTTTAAAAAGTAAGAGTCACTTGAAAATAAATATATAAAAAAAAAAGAAGAAAGAAAAGGAAAAAAATAGTTGTATTGTTGTGAAAAAAAAATTTCTTGCTAAGTGGTGACTCTTGATGTAATTGTGCTTATAGAAGTACGGGGTAAAATACATTGATGTGAAGACGAATTTTGGTTTGACATAAGTATGGGGTTTGAATGTTAAAGTATATGTATTAAAGTGCTTAGGGAGGTGTAGTCACTCTTATATATAAATGTATCATACCCGTCCCGCTGCCTACATTACAACCAAATAAAGTCCTACTTGATCCTAGACTGAATAAGCTTGATTAGTAGAGTAGTACACTACGGGCAAGCCTATGGTGCATCTTTTGTGGCATATGTATGTTATTTCTGAGAGTGAGTGAATTCTTTCTATCTCGAGTTCCTCAGTGTTCTTAAATTTTATTGTGTGGAACTACTCTCTTTTGTTGTGTGAGGGAACTTGATTCATGAAGGAAAGGTAATTTCAGTGACCTCTATGTTAGAGTAAGTGGGTGAGTTGTGAATAATGTGTGGTACTTGTGAGTCAAATCTTGAGGTGAAGATGTTACGCTTTTGTGCTTAGTCTATTTTAAATATTCTTGGTGTGATGAGTTAGGAGAATTGTTTACAAAAAAGGCCGTGTCTATATAAAGTGTAGTTTGATTACTCTAGGACGAGCAATGGTTTAAGTGGGGGGTGTTGATGTTAGGCTATAATTACGTATTTTAGCCGCTTATTACACTCTAATTTACTGCACTTTAGTTGACTTTGAGCTTTAATCGCTAGTGTTTTGCACTAACTGTGTGTTTTATGCCTTGTAGGAGTGATTCCGAGCGATATAGATGTTATGGAATGAACTCAAGTGATTTGGAGCTTTGAAGCTTTAGTAAAAGCCCAAGGAACTAAGTCGGGATCGTGTTCCGGGGTCAAATTTGATAGTTAAGAATAAACAAAGACTAGAGTAGGAAAATTTGATAGTTAACTCTTTGCTCCAAACTCCATTTGGGCTATATGATATATGGTTGGAAATATAACTCAAAGGGCTACAACTTTCATGTTTTACATTTTTCCAAATTCCAAACGGAAATGGGTGAAAGTGCGGGGCCGCGCACTGACCGCGCAAATGGGGCAGAATACTTGTCGATATGCGCAGCCTGAGCGCGGTTAGAGCGCGCCCACGCACGTCTTGCCCGAAAAAAAGTGTCCTTTTTCGCATGGGAGAAGGTATAATTGTTTGGGTTCGACCCTACTTGGTATATATACATGAAAAATAGTATTTTGAGGAGGTTGGATAGAGTTTTGATACAGATTCGTCCTAAGGAAGTAGAGATATAATAGGAGAAAGGCGGGAAATTCTTCTACGAGTTTTTCCTTCCTCTTCCTATTTTTCATTGTTGGTTATGACTTGTAGTATTGTATTTTTACATACTATTATGAATAGCTAAGTTGTTATCTAGGGTTTTGATGGAACCTATTTAAGGATGAAATTCTTGCTATGTTAATATAGATTTGCCAAAGTTTAATCTCTATTTGTTCAACTACGTTCTTGTTGTAGTTAGTTGAAAGGATCTTCAATTAGTTGTGCCTATTTAGTATGTATTACTCGAGAGAGAGTTCATATTTAGGTAGTTGTTGAACAACATCACTCCCGACGTATGTGAGGAATCAATAACCAAGGGTTTAAAGGTGGGATTAGGGATAACGAAACCTTGGGTGCGACCTAAGTGAGCTGTAATTAAAGCCAGCTAGCGTAACTCGGGAGAGTATGTCTAGTAAATTATCGTAATTACTAGGGAGAGATATACGGTAGTAAGAGTGCTCATGGTCGATAGAGAAGATTAGGCAAATTTATATGAAACATAGCAGGAAGGGATTCCATCAATAGGGAAATCATAACTCTAGACCTCCTTAGTTCTGTCTCAAATTTCTTCCTTGTTAGTTGATAATTTTACTGCTTTATAATAGTTGTTACTTAATTAGTTAGAAATAAATATTATAATCTCTATAATTAGGAAATTATTTGGACTTGTGTTTCTTAGCAATATTGAACAATTATAGCGAAACCTTAGTTCTCTGTGGGATTCGACTCCGGCCTTGTAAACCGGATTATATTTGCAACGACCGCTTAGTCCTTTTTATAAGGCATAGTTGGGCGTGATCACCAATATATATGAATTATTTTATACAAAGATTCTAAAATTTTATGGTACATGTTAATTGCTAAATCTAATTCTTTATCTTTAAATTCTAGTTTGATTGGTAGTTTTCTTTGCTAAGTACAAGAATATATTTCATGTTAAAAATAATCTGTTTTTAATTGATACCTTAAATTATTCATCACTATTCGATTCATTATCATTAATTTATTTGTGTAAATGATGGATTTCTCAAAGAGCAATTGGTTTGATAGTGTTACGTTGAAAATGTAGTCATCGGAATATGTGTTTGGTAATGTGTGTCTCGTATTTAAGAAAAAACTCCGATAAATAACCGAAAAAATCGACAAAACCCGAATTGATAAAAATCCGACTTATAGCATGTTTGACCAAGCTGCAAAAATCAGCTTATTTTGAAGTATTTTTGAGAAAAAATATTTTTGGTGAGAAACAATTTGTGTTTGGCCAACTAATTTGAAAATCACTTCTCAGCAACAATTAGTTACTGTTTGGTCAAGCTTTCTAAAACTGGTTCTAAGTGTATTTTTCTAAAAAATGCTTTTAAAAAAAAGTTGTTTTTGGAGAGAAGCTGAAAAAACCGACTTACTGAGGGAGGGGGGAGGGGGGAGGGGGAGAGGAGACCAAAGAAACATGAGGACTTGGGGAAGAAGGGTGAGGAGAGTAATATAAACAATTATTTTCCTAAAATATATTGTCTAAAATATTCCCAGCAACACTTAAATGATCCCATTTTCTTTTTCATTAATTAACAGTAGTTAGTGTCCGGATCAACATGCTCATATCTTAATTATTTTACTTCCACCAGTTATTGAATACACTTTCCTTGCATTCATTTAGTGATTCCTCGCGGATTTTGATTTTGTCAAAGTCTGCGCTGTTTGGTGGTTACATTATTTCAGGGAAAAACTTCGAATAATCTTTATTCTACTCATACCTCATTGTCATTCGCAATATCAGAGAAAAAGAAAATAAAATTCTATGAAATTAGAGATTTTGTCCTATCCAACTAGCTAAGGTCACTCAGTACCTGTAGTTCTATATATGAATATCAATTACTCATTTCGTTCTTTTTACATTAAATTAGTATCTCGCAAAAACCATGCAGCAGCATAAGCTAGTTTCTCTGTTTTCTTTTCAGCTCTCCTGTTACTTTTCCTTTGTGTTAATAATCTTGACATTAGCCACTGCCCAAATTATCACCATTTCTCCTCCTCCCACCTCCACTCCACTACCCACCAACACCACCCCACCACCCACTAACACTACCTCACCATCGACCAACACCACCATCCCTACAAACACAATCACCAAAGCTGTTAATATCACGAAACCAGGATGTCCGAAACAATGTGGAAATCTTACGGTTCCATATCCATTTGGGATTGGCTTACGATCTGGTTGTGCCATTGATCCAAATTTTGAAATCAATTGTGTCACTAATGCAACTGGTTCTCAAACACCCTTCATATGGAACATCCCAGTTTACGATATTTCTGATGCTGAAATGCGCATATCAAGTACGTTAAATCGAAGGTGTTACTCATCCACAGGAGTATTGCTCCAAGATGATCCTGCTTGGATGAATTTAGGACGCTCAAGTCCTTACAGTTTCTCTTCCCTCAACAGGTACTTCAATGCTTGCTTTCTGCTTGAATACAATGTTTATATTTGAGTTTAAATTATGCATGGCAAATGGATGAGTTAGGTCAAACTTAAACGAATCAGAATATGTCAAATCAATAAATTTGCTGGCTTTAAATTATGAATTCACCTCTACAGATTCACTGTGGTTGGTTGTGATGAAGCTGCTGTAATAGCTGGACGTGGCTTCGCTAATGGCTGCCCCACTGTGTGTATTAGTTCCAGTCAAGTAGTTGAAGGAAGATGTATGGGTGCTGGTTGCTGTCAAATACCAATACCGAAAGGCTTGAAATATTTCAACACGTCAATGCAAAGCTCGAAATTAAATCACACTGCTGTTTGGTCGTTTAATAGATGTGGCTATGCATTTCTTGGTGAGGCAAGTAGATTCGAATTTAAGGGTTTGCAGGATCTCAGTGATCTTAATTTTGTAAACAAGATTTTGGATAGTGTTCCAATTGTGGTAGATTGGGCCATCGGAAATCTTAGCTGTGTTGAAGCACAGAAACGCAACGATTTTGCTTGCCTGGAAAATAGTCAGTGCGTTGATTCGGACACTGGCCTTGGTGGTTATAGGTGCAGTTGTAACTCGGGATATGAAGGCAATCCATACATTAGCCCAGGCTGCCAAGGTAACCTGATTTCTACTTTCGCATTTTCTATTTTATGACCATGTTACTTGACTATTTCGGAAGGGGAGTCTTGGCGTAACTGGTAAAGTTGCTGCCATGTGACTTGGAGGTAGGGGTGTACATGGACCGGGTTCGTTCGATTTTTATCAAAACCAAACCAAACCAATTATATCGGTTTGGATTGGTTCGGTTTTGTCGGATTTTTTGGATTGTCGATTTTCTTTTTTACATGAATATAGTTCCAATCTTACTTTGTTAAAGTTATAGATAAAGTTTTGATAAGTTGATACATGTTTAGTAAATATCGAAAAAAATTGACAAACATATGATCTATTAAAATATTCTAATGGGAGATTTTTTTAGTAAATAATGATAGTTATTTTCTTAGTCGTCTAACAATAATTTTCGTTAATGTACGCTTTCTAGGTTAACACATGAGAGGATCTCAAATATTTTAATATTCTTGTAAAGAAAATTCAATATAAGATCTTTAAAAAAAATTAAAAAATTATAAATTTATATGTCGGTTTGGTTCGGGTTTTTTTACTCAATACCAAACCAAGTCAAACCAAACCTAGTCGGGTTTTTTAATCGATTTGATTTGGTTTTTCGGTTTGGTGCGGTTTTTCGGTTCGGTTTGTACACCCCTACTTGGAGGACACGGGTTCAAGCCGTGGAAACAGCCTCTCGTAGAATACAGGATAAGGCTGCGTACAATAGACCCTTGTGGTCCGGCTCTTCCCCGGACCCCGCACATGACGGGAGCTTAGTCTACGGGGCTGCCCTGTTACTCGACTATTTCATCCGTACCTGCTAACTTTCACACATTATTTGAACTTCTCTTTGTTTATGGGCAATTTTGTCTTTTAATTATTTATACCACTATCCCTAGAAAATCAATAGTAGTTCCCTATTTGTTCTTTCTAGGAAATTTTCAAACCTTCACCTAACGTTGGAGATAGGGTACGGTGGGGTAGTTTGATCGCCACCGGTATAATTTTTTTATCTCACTTGGTACTTTAAAAAGATAGATTTCTAATTTTCGGACTTAGATTATCACAAAATCAAAATAATTTTAGGATAATACTATTACTTTACTCCAAGAAAATTTTTAGTTGACTTTTGAGGTGAATCAGCAGTAGTGTTTAAATATTCAAAGCTATATGATAAAAGAATATGGTGTAACATCAATTCGTCTGCCATCTTACACTAGGTTATAATCACAACTTCAAGTAGATATGTAAAAAAGAAAGATTAAAATAAAAAAATAAAAAAAAAGAGTAGCAAGATTAAATTTCTCTTGGTCCACCATTACACGTAATGGATAACGCTGTTCACCGAGACTTTGACAGGTCGAAAGAGATATCCTAGTAGTTTTTAGGATTTGAATATGGTCTTCTATGATTCTCATCATGACACTTCATAGACTACTAGACCATAATCCATTTTTGGTGCTTAAGCATCACAAATTAATACTTTTTTTTGTGCGCCAGATATTGATGAATGTGCAGATCCAAATGCCAATTCATGTGAAGAAATTTGCATAAACACGCCGGGAAGTTACAATTGTTCTTGTCCAGAAGGTTACACCGGTGATGGCAGAAAGAATGGTCGTGGTTGTAATGCATCGAGCTCGAACTCTGAGTTCCCATGGATCAAGTTTTCTGTAGGTAATTAGACTTGTCTCCACTTACATGTAGTATATAGTATGCTCCAAGTTAGAATAGCAACGTAGTTTGAATTGTGATAGTATGTTAGTTGCCAATTTTATCATATTACAGAATAGTAACTGTTATAGAAATCAAGTGATCTTATTGTATCAAAAAAAAAAAAGAGTATTCTGACCTAATCCCTCTATGACCAAGAATAATACTTATTGAGTAGAATCAACAAGGATTGCGAAATTTCTTTTACAAGAAAAGCTGAGTAGAAATTAAACCATCTTGTGTCAAAAGGTCAGATGTTTATCTT
This sequence comes from Nicotiana undulata, assembly GCA_005239495.1. NCBI lineage: Eukaryota > Viridiplantae > Streptophyta > Magnoliopsida > Solanales > Solanaceae > Nicotiana > Nicotiana undulata. The sequence goes on along the minus strand of ML266382.1, from coordinate 65,258 downwards.
GTGAATTCACTAGACATTTGCATTAGATTTTCAAGTGAAAGGTCAGCTCATACCTCTATATATATATTTACCAGTTATCAATATGAGCCATGAAACAGTATAGTGCTCTTTCGATTATTACATTAATTAGGGGTGTTCATGGTTCGGTTTGGGTCGGTTTGGGTCGGTTTTTCCCTATAAAAAAACCAAACCAAGTAAGTCGGTCTTTCAAATATTGGAACCAAACCAAACCAATGTCATTAGTTACATGCCCCGCTAACTCTCCTTTGAAAAAGTCATTGCTTAAACATAGTAATAATTACTAGTTTCTTGAAGGAAAAATAATTCATATCTATAGCGTTATAATAATACTAGTCATTTCTTAACTCTCTCTAATTAAAATTAAAAGGGGTTTACATTTTTTTTTCTTATGAACACAGGTATGGGAGTTGGTTTTATGTCCTTAGTGGTTGGGACAACTTGGCTCTATTTCAGCATCAAGAAAAGAAAACTCATTAAACTTCGGGAAAAATTCTTTCAACAAAATGGCGGTTTGCTTTTGAAACAACGAATATCTTCTGACGAGGGTGGTGTTGAAGCAACCAAAGTTTTTACAGCAGAGGAGTTGAAGAAGGCTACAAACAACTATGCCAATGATAGAATTCTTGGTCGTGGTGGAAATGGCATTGTCTATAAAGGTATTCTACCTGATAATCGCATAGTTGCAATTAAAAAATCTAAGTTTGTGGACGAGGATCAGGTTGAACAATTCATCAATGAGGTACTTATTCTTACTCAAGTCAATCACAGAAACGTTGTGAGACTCTTTGGATGTTGTTTGGAAGCTGAAGTTCCTTTACTGGTCTATGAATATGTATCTCATGGGACTCTTTATGAGCATATCCATAACCAAAATGGAGCTCCTTGGTTATCTTGGCAAAATCGGCTAAGAGTCGCTACTGAGACAGCAAGTGCGCTTGCTTATCTTCATTCATCCGCGGCAATGCCTATAATTCACAGAGATGTCAAGTCTGCTAATTTATTATTGGATGATATTTACACTACAAAAGTGGCAGATTTTGGAGCTTCAAGACTAATCCCTCTTGATCAAACACATCTTGCTACATTGGTTCAAGGGACATTAGGGTATTTGGATCCTGAATATTTCCGCAGTAGTCAATTGACTGAGAAAAGTGATGTTTATAGTTTTGGAGTAGTTCTTGCCGAACTTTTGACAGGACTGAAACCTATTTCAAGGGACAGAAATAACAAGGACAAAAATTTGGCAGAGTATTTTGTTTTGTCCATGAGAAAAAATCAATTGTTTCAAATTCTTGATCGCAGAGTAGTAAGGGAAGGAAGTCTTGAGCAACTCCAAAAGGTGGCTGAGCTTGTGAAGAGTTGCCTTCACTTGCACGGAGAAAACAGGCCTACGATGAAAGAAGTAGCAATGGAACTTGAAAGTTTAAGAAAGTTCACAAAAAATAACCCTTGGCCAAACGGACATGGACATCATGAGGAGAATGAAGATGAATCATCAGATCTTTATACAATTCAATTTGACTCTAATACAGGAGTCAACAACTTTTCTGGACAATACAATTCCAACGCCAACACAAGTAGTACCAGCAGTTTTTCTGGACAATATAGTGTGGATAGTTCTTCATTTATATTTAATAGAAATATCCCACGGTGATCCAAACCAGAAGGCTAAAATATGATAATTGATGAAGATTTTCTGCAGTTGTACGTTCTTTCCTTTCCGCGTCATTCTTCAATGTTAAATTTTCTGATGTAATTTGTATGATTTTGATTTGTATTTTCTCTTTATTTTTTGGTTTACATATTGCCTTAACTCCGACTAAACTTATTAAATGTGTTGTTTCTCATTGTTGTACGACAAAAATTATTGTTTATTGTATATTTTTATATCGTTTAATTACTTATTGAAAAAGAATTGATGTATGATATCAACCCGGGGCGGATGCACCTCGTCGGAAAATTTTACTAAATGTATGTATTAATACTGAATGAGAACGGATAAGTAGGAATAAATGACACCACTTGACATAAATTGTGTGTTGGTTATGTGTTTCATTTTGCTTTAAGAGGTCGAATCTTCAAACCTCAACTAGCACATTTAATTTCTCTTTCTCAAATATTTGAGAGAGCGTTTGTGGGTAAAAATTCTACCAATAGACCAAGGCTATTGGTTAAACTAGAACTAAAACAAAGGTAAAGAAAAACCTATTCTAACTTAAATAGAAAAAAAAAATCTAGTAGTAATGAAATACCAAATAACAATCATAATTTGATTAGAACTACAAATATAATCCTACTAAAATAAGAATTAAATTACTAGAAAATAAGAAATAAAAAAAATCTAATCTTTAAGGAAAAGAAATCCTAATCTTAAATGGATCCTTGGACTTCTTAAGTAGGCATTTGGAAGAATTGTAAAATTTCAAAAAATGGTGAATTTTTTTCAAGTGAAAGTGGTATTTGAAATGTAGAGTTGTGTTTGGACATATATTTCAGTTTGAGTTTTTTTGAAGTTTTGTGAGTGATTTGAATAAATTTTGAAAAACAACATTTTGGAGTTTTGCAAATTTTCGAAAATTTCCAAAATGTATCTTCAAGTGAAAATTGAAAATTTTATGAACAAACTCTAATTTCGAAAAAAGTAAAAAAAATTCTGAAAAAAGGAAAGAAAAAGTTATGTGGGCCAATTTTAGTAACAATTTTAAATTTTTGGGCCAATTCTCCAGATCCATTGGCATCTTCATGAGCCCAATAAGCCTCCATTGCTTAGAAAACATGATTTTTACTTGTGCTTCTCTAGCATCACGATTTGAGTTTGTACGTTCATTATTCTCCCTAGCTGAAAAGGATTCGCCCTCAGGTCATTGGATAGTAAGATGCAAAATCTGCTACATTGAAGATAGTGATAGTTCTAAATCATTAGGAAACTCCAAGTGATAAGCATTATTACCTATCTTTTGCAGCACCTTAAAAGGTCCCCCAACTTGCTTTGTAATTTCAAAACTTGCGCTTAGGAAATCTTAATTTACTCACATGAACCCAAACTAGGTTAACTTCCCTGAACATCACATGTTTCTTATATATATATATATATATATATATATATATATATATATGTATCAACCTTTTCTTTATATTTAGCATTTTCATGTTCGAGATTTGCCCGAACTTTCTCATGTAATTTCTTGAGTTTCCTAGCTCGATCGACAACATCTCTAATAAAAGAATAAGTAACAAGAAGAGGGAAAAAACCAAGTGGTCCAAGAGAATTCTTACTATAGACGACTTCGAATGGACTCTTTCATGTAGTGGGATTCTTCTTTGTTAATCCATGAAGCAAAATATCTAAACTCTAATTGACTATTTTAGTTTGACCATCAGTTTGGGGATACCGAGATGTGCAAGGTGTTAGCTTAGTATCAAGTTTAGCACATAAAGTCCTCCTAAAATGACCTAGGAACCTTGAATCTCTATCTGAAACAATGATTTTGAGAATTTTATGCAATTTCACAACATAATATCAAAGAAGAGATCAGCAATATTTGTAATATCTGGAGTCTTATCACAAGGAATAAAGTGGGCTATCTTCGAAAAACTATCAACAAAAACGAAGATGAAATCTTTACCCCTTTGAGTTGCTTTAGAATCTTTGTCCCAACACAAAATCCATGCTAATGTCTTCCAATATTGATTAGGAATTGGTAGAGTAGTGTAAAGATCCAAATTGCTTTTGTTTACTTTTGCCATTATACAAGTTTCACATTTTTCAACTAGCTTGATGACACCCCCAACAATCTTAGGCCAATATAAGTTTTCTTGAACTAGGCATAGAGTCTTTATTTATCCAAAGTTGCCAGCTAGCCGTCCGTCGCGGGACTTATAGATTATAAATTTGCGCAAACTCTCATGTGGAATACAAAGTTGCTTACCGTAATAAAAATAGCCATTTATAATCACAGACATATGCTAATGACCCTCCCCGTATTGAATCCAGATAGCTCCAAAGTATGGATCTATTTCATATATTTCTTTTATATGATCAAGACCTACAGTAACATTTCGCACGACAGAAAGAAAATAAGACTTGCGACATAATGCATCAGCTACTTGATTGACCTTCTCAACCTTGTGTTTAAGAACAACGTGAAAAGGTTGCTAAAATTTTAACCACTAACAAGCCTAATATTGAGTTCTTAATTCCATTCACATATTTTAAGGCCTCATGATCAGAAAAAAGCACAAATTCTCGAGGGAAAAAATAGTGACTCTAATAGAAAGCACTTTGACAATGGCGTAAAACTCCTTGCCATAAGTAAAATACTTTAGCTTTTCATCATTTTGTTTCTCACTAAAATAAGCAATAGGTCTACCTTCTTTCCCAAGAAAAACCCCAACCCCAACTTTAGAAGTATCACATTCAACTTTAAATATTACAATAATATTGAGCAAAGCAAGCATGCGTGCTTGAGTCATCCTTATCTTAGTCAATTCAAAACTTTGGGCAACATCCACCTATTTAAATAAGTTTCCCTTCAAACAATCGATTATAGAGCAACAACAGAGCTAATGTTTTTATTATAAAATACGGATAGAAAGAAACCATACCATGATGTTGCTATCACGACCTCAAATCACACAAAAGTTATAACGATGCCTAAAACTACTTGGTAGACAATCCAACATTCAATATATAGAAATAAACTTTAAAAACAATAAGGAATAGACTCAAAAGCAGAATAAGATAAATAACGCTAGCCAATAGTGATTGTCGCGCCCCCTTTTTCCTCTCCTTTCAGCCAGGGTGTGTGACATTATTGGGACAACTCATTTCCTTTTGGGATAAGGGATGTGAAGGATTTGAAGAGCCGCCACCTAACGAATTAAGGTGCGTTAGGGCATCTATTAAGGGTCACTAATTGTACAACCAGAGTTTGGGTAAGGGCTTGAAATTATTTCAAGGGAAAGGTGTTAGGCACCCCTCAAAGTCCACAATTGTGGTCCCCGATCAAACAAGCTTTGTGAATTAAACATGTAGCAAATAAGCGGTTAAAGCATATACACGTAAACAAATAAAGGTTTGAGAAAACTCGCAGTCTAAACACATGTGATAAAGTTTAAAAGATTTGCAGTCTAGGCACACATATGTGAGGGGTAGGGGAAGTCCTAAGTTATTTATCCTATAGGATCACATCAATGCAATGCCCAGTAATCACTCCTCAATGAGGGGCGACACGTGGCATTAGCTCACCGATCATCATATCCATATCTACCCATTACCCCACCCCTTAGTGATTATTAAGCGAGTTTATTTAACGAACTCTAAGCGTGCTGTTACGCGTCCCTTCCTTGTGGTCCTGGAGAAATTTAGGACCTCTAGATATAGGCAGTTCTAGACAAACCCCCTAAGGTTTTAAAAGGATAAAATTCTAAGCGACATGGAAAAATAAATAGGACTGATCAGATAAATGCAGGAAAGTAGTTATGAGGCTCAGATTTACCTCACAATTAATGTTGTCACGACCCCAAATCCTAACAGGTCGATGGCGCCTATCGTGGAACTAGGCTAGCCAACCATCACATTACTAAACATTTATTCCATTATAATATTTCAAAAATCAATAATAAACAGAAACATAGTATAAAATAATTTCTTTAAGTCTTTACGCCCCAATAATAATAATCTAATAGTCTAAACAACCCTCCCAAGATTGGAGTCAACCGATCACGAGCATCTAAGAAATAACTAACTCTGCTAATGTCTTAAGCAATGTTTATGAAATAAAATACTAATACTAAATAAGGAAAGGAAATGGAGAAGTTGTGGACGCTGGACAGCTACCTCGAAATCCCGTAAGCTGCTGATAACGAACTCAGACGACTATTGCTCCGAACCAGTACCTGGATCTGCACACAGAGGTGTAGGGAGTAATGATGAGTACGCCAACTCAGTAGTAATGAAAATAAATCACAGTATGAGAAATAAGAAACACACAGCATAGATACACCAATCCACAAAACAGTAAAAAATCACGTCTCCATAAAGTATACATCGAATACATAAGTTCGAAAACCAGTTTCCAGAAAATCCTTTGAAAGACATGTATATTTTCCAATATTTCTCAGTAAAACTCTCAGAAAAATCATTTTGAAAAATGAAGTGAATCATAGTCAAAACTTAGTGAAATATCATCGTAAAACTGCCCCTCCGGCCATAATCATCACTCAATATCAATTTCCCTCAGCACCTCACCATAACTCAGTATCAACCTCGCGGGCAACTTCACTGTCACTAATGCCTCCAATCACTCATCACTCGGAACTCTCACTAAGTAGGTACCTGCACTCACTGGGGTGTGTACAGACTCCGGAGGGGCTCCTACAGCCCAAGCGCTATAAACAAGCCATATCATGGCATAAATCACTCTCAGGCACTCGGCCTCTCTCATATCATAGCATTCTCACAACATTGGCCCTCGGTCTCACTCAGTCAAACACTCTCAGCATGCCACTCGAGCCATGAATAAAAACGGGGTTCTCGACACAAAATAGTATTTCATTTCAAGAAATAGTAATATTATCAAATAAGAGTGTCAACACTTTCACAAGAAAGACTGAGTGTAAAATCATAGTTCCAAAGTAGTGAGAATATCAGTAAAACAGCCCCCAAGGGGTTAAAACAGATCGACACTAGGCCCCTAACATGGCTTACAGCCCAATTTTATCAAATCATAGTAGTTCTATAAAGAATAAGCTTTAAAAGCAATTTCACAACTCAATAGTTGCCTAAAAAGGATCATTTTTTCAAATTTCCAATTCGTGCACGCCCACATTCGTTATTCAGGTAATTATTCATCACGATCGGGGACTTCTAGTCGCGATCGCGAAGCACAAAACCCACTGCCTCTCTTTTACTCTATGCGATCGCGAAATGGCCCACGCAATCGCGAAGCTTTGCCTTCCACACCCACACGATCGCGTCTCTCCCCACGCGACCGCACTGACCAAGACCTTCTACTCCTTACCAGCCCACTCTCCTCTACGCGATCGTGGCCCTGGCCACGCGTTCGCGTAGCACAACTTCACAGACCCCTGCGATCGCGGCCTGACCCCTGCGATCGCGGCCTGACCCCTGCGATCGCGATTCACAATTTCCCCCAAGCCCCAACTTACTCCATGCGATCGCGGACAAGTTCACGTGATCGCACAGAACAAATCACTTCTGCTAAAACACCAGAAAAACCAGCAATCTCTTTAGACCAAAAGTGCTCGTTAACCACCCGAAATCAATCCCGAGCCCCACGGGACCCCAACCAAATTTACCAACATATCCCATAACATCATTCAAACTTAGTTGCACTCTCAAAACACTAAAAATAACATCAAAACACCAAATTCACATCGGATTCAAGCCTAAGAACTTTGAAATTTCTAAAATCCACCAACGATGCCGAAATTATCCAAAACAACTCCGATTGACCTGAATTTTTGCAGACATATCCAAAATGACATTACGAACCTGTTCCAACTTCCGTAATTCCATTCCGACTCCGATAGCCTATTTTCGACTGCCGACCGGAAATCACCAAAAAACTAACTTTCGCCAATTCAAGCTTAATTCTACATCGGACATCACAAAAATATTCTGAACACACTCCTAAGTCCCAAATCACCTAACGTAGCTATCCGAGCCATAAAATCTGCATTTCGAGGTCGTTTACCAATAAGTCAACTCTCAGTTGACTTTTCCCATTTTAAGGCTATTTAAAAGACTAAATGACTATATTCTCTCTACAACCATTCCGATTCCGAGCCTACCAACTCTAACACATCATAAACAGTATAACCAACCTATGACAAGTCAATAACAGTAATTATAATGCAGGTTCTACGTAACGACCAACCGGGTCGTTACATTCTCCCCCTCTTAAAAAAACATTCATCCTCGAACGAGTCTAGAAACATACCTGGAGTCTCAAACAAGTGAGGATATCTGCTATGCATCTCCCGCTCGGTCTCCCAAGTAGCCTCCTCCACTGGCTGACCTCTCCACTGTACCTTCACTGAAGCTATATTCTTAGACCTCAACTTTCTGACCTGACAATCCATAATTGCTACTGGCTCTACCTCATATGACATATCATCCTCAAGCTGAACTGTGATGAAATCTAAAACATGAGACGGGTCACCAACATACTTCCGGAGCATCGACACATGAAATACCGGATGAACACTCGACAAGCTGGGTTGCAAGGCAAGTCTATAAGCCACATTTTCAACCTTCTGAAGCACCTTAAAAAGACCAATAAACCGAGGACTCAGCTTTCCCCTCTTTCCGAACCTCATAACACCCTTCATGGGTGATACCTTCAGCAGTACCTTATCAACTTCCATAAAAGACACATCCCGGACCTTCTGGTCCGCATAACTCTTCTGCCTAGACTGCGCCGTGCTAAGTCTCTCCTGAATCAACTTCACCTTTTCCAACGCATCCTGAATCAAATCTGTGCCCAATAGCCTAGCCTCACCAGGCTCGAACCAACCAATCGGAGATCTACACCTCCTACCATATAAATCCTCATACGGGGCCATCTGAATACTGGACTGGTAGCTGTTATTATATGCAAACTCCGCTAGTGGAAGAAACTGATCCTATGAACTACCAAAATCAATCACACAGGCACGCAACATGTACTCCAAAATCTGAATAGTCCGTTCCGACTACATGTCGGCCTGAGGATGAAATGCAGTGCTCAAATCTACCTGAGTACCCATACCTCTCTGTACGGCCTTCCAAAACTGAGATGTGAATTGAGTACCTCTGTCTGAAATAATAGAAATCGGAACCCCATGCAATCAGACAATCTCCCTGATGTAAATACCAGCTAACCGCTCTGAAGTATAAGTAGTACCGACAGGAATGAAGTGCGCGGACTTGGTCAATCTATCCACAATGACCCAAATAGCATCAAAACCCTTCGAAGTCCGTGGAAGCCCAACTACAAAGTCCATAGTAATTCGCTCCCACTTTCACTCCGGAATATCTAACCTTTGAAGTAATCCACCTGGTCTCTGGTGCTCATACTTGACCTGCTGGCAGTTGAGACACCGTGCTACATACTTAACAATATCTCTCTTCATCTTCCTCCACCAATACTGCTGCCTCAAGTCTCGATACATCTTTGCCGCACCCGGATGGATGGAATACCGCGAGTTGTGGGCCTCTGCTAATATCAACTCTCGAAGTCCATCCACATTGGGCACGCAAATACAGCCCTGCATCCTCATAACACCGTCATCACCAATAGTCACATCCCTGGCATCATCCCGACAGACCCTATCCTAAAGTACTAACAAATGCTGATCATCATATTGTCGAGCTCTAATCTGATCATAAAGAGAAGACCGGGAAGCTATGCTAGCTAATACCCGCGGAGGGTCTGACAAATCCAATCTCACCAACTGACCCGCTAAAGCCTGAACATCAAGTGCTAAAGGTCGCTCTGCTGCTGAAAGGTAAACTGGACTCCCCAAACTCCCGGCTCTGCGACTCAAGGCATCGGCCACTACATTGGCCTTCCTTGGATGATACAAAATAGTAAGGTCATAATCCTTAAGAAGCTCTAACCATCTCCTCTGCCGCAAATTCAAATCCTTCTGCCTCAACAGATACTGCAAACTACGATGATCAGTGAAAATCTCACACTGTACCCCATACAAATAATGGCGCCAAGTCTTTAAGGCATGAACAATGGCAGCTAACTCAAGATTGTGCACTGGATAATTCTTCTCGTTCACCTTCAACTGTCTAGATGCGTAGGCAATCACCCTACCATCCTGCATCAATACCGCTCCCAAACCAATTCTAGAAGCATCACAATAGACTGTATAAGAACCCGAACCAGTAGGCAAAACTAGTACCGGAGATGTGGTCAATGCTGACTTGAGCTTCTGAAAGCTCTCCTCACACTCATCGGACCATCTGAATGGAGCACCCTTCTGGGTCAATCTGGTCAAAGGCGAAGCAATAGAAGAGAATCCTTCCACAATGCGACGACAATATCCCGCCAAACCAAGGAAACTCCTGATCTCTGTAGCTGAGGGCAGTTTGGGCCAACTCTGCACTGCCTCAATCTTCTTCAGATCAACTTGAATACCCTCACTAGACACCACGTGTCCCAAGAAAGCTACTTAACCGAGCCAAAGCTACACTTGGAGAATTTCGCATAAAGCTTCTCCTTCCTCAACCTCTGCAACACAACTCTCAAATGCTGAGCATGCTTTTCCTGGCTACGGGAATTACCAGGATGTCATCAATGAACACAATGACGAACGAATCAAGGTAAGGCTGAAACACACTGTTCATCAATTGCATGAACGCGGCTGGGGCATTGGTAAGCCCAAATGACATAACCAAAAACTCATAATGACCATATCTGGTCCTGAAAGCAGTCTTCGGAATGTCAGAATCTCGAATCTTCTATTGATGATACCCAGACCTCAAGTCAATCTTGGAGAACACCCTAGCTCCCTGAAGCTTATCAAACAAGTAATCAATACGTGGCAAAGGATACCAGTTCTTTACCATAACCTTATTTAGCTGCCTATAATCGATACACATGCATATGGAGCCATCTTTCTTTTTCACAAACAACACCGGTGCACCCCAAGGTGACACACTAGGCCGAATGAACCCCTTATCTAGGAGTTTCTGAAGCTGCTCTTTCAATTCTTTCAACTCCGCTGGTGCCATACGGTAAGGTGGAATAGAAATAGGTTGGGTGTCTGGCACCAAGTCAATACCAAAATCAATATCCCTGTAATGTGGCATGCTTGGAAGGTCTGCAGGGAATACATCCGGAAAATCACGGACTACATGAACAGAATCACCAGAAGGAGTCTCACTACTAACATCCCTCACAAAAGCAAGATAAGACTCACACCCTTTCTCAACCATACACTGGGCCTTCAAATAAGAAATCACTCTGCTAGGCACGTGCTCTATAGACCCTCTCCACTCAACTCTTGGAACTCCGGGCATATCTAGGGTCACGGTCTTAGCGCGACAATCAAGAATACCATGGCATGGGGATAACCAATCCATGCCCAGTATCATATCAAAATCAACCATACTGAGTAACATCAAGTCCACTCAGGTCTCCAGACCCCCAATAGATATAAGACACTACTAATACACATGATCCACAATAATAGTATCACCCACCAGAGTCGAAACATGAACATACGTAACTAAAGACTCACGGGGCATATTCAGGAAGTGAGAAAAATAGGAGGAGACATAAGAGTACGTGGAACCAAGGTCAAATAAAGCCAAAGCATCACTATGACAAACTGAGATAGTACCTGTAATCACCGCATCTGATGCCATAGCATCAGGCCTAGACGGAAGTGCATAAATACGTGGCTGGCCTCTACCTGCTCGACCTCCCCCTCTAGGGCGGCCTCTAGCTGCCTGACCACTACCCCTGGCTGCCTGGGTAGGTGGTGAAGTGACTGGGGCTGATGTCGAGGGCTGAGCCCTCTGCTGAGATGAACTACCAGGACGAGGGGGACACTGCCTCCAACCATGTCTGAACTCTCCACACTCAAAACAACCACCTGGAGCTGAAGATGGGGACTGAAGAGAACCCTTGCCCCCATGATAACCACCGGATGGACCATGCATAGAAGAACCCTGATATGGTGATGCCCTAGAGGAGCTTTGAGCTGAAAGGGCACTAAAGGATGAATATCCCAGATGAGAACTGCGAGGACCCTGCCCAGAAGATGCACCACTGTAAGCTCGGCGAACTGGCTGTGGAGGTCTAAATGGACGACCTCTGATGTGCTGAAATTGCCCTCTATAAGGGGCACCACTGAAGCTACCTGATGCCCGAGGCCTCTTTGCCTCCCTCTCCTCACGCTCCTGCCTACGAACCGACTCAATGTCCTGAGCAATGTCAACTACCTGCTCAAATGTAGCTTCATACACTCTCTCCCTGGTCATCAAAATGCGAAGCTGATACGTGAGACCATCTACAAATCTCATTATCCTCTCCCTATCTGTAGGGACTAACTCAAAAGCATGTCGAGCCAACTCAGAATACCGCATCTCGTACTGAGCAACTGACAACTCTCTCTGGCGCACCTGCTCAAACTGCCTGCGCTGCTCCTCTTTTTGGGAGTGAGGAACATACTGATGTTTTAGACGTCAATACTACACAATATTATGAGTTAATTGTGCAGTACCCAATTTTCGAGTGATGTCTAATGAGAAGAACCTGGTTCTTCTTAAAGTACTACTTACTACTGTTTGCGGAATAATAAAGAAGTAAAGTAAAGACACGGTTATTTTTACGTGGAAAACACCTGGCTCAAAAGGTGAAAATACCACGACCTACTCCTCAGTAGGATTTGCTCAAACTCTTCACTAAAAACTTCTGAGCCAAAACGGACTTACAAAATAAACTCTTTTGTAATCCTAGGATTAACTCTAATCCTCTTTGTATCAACTAGCCTCTAGCTAATTTCTACAGATTTCAAGCTAACTCTAACTTGAACAATGTGTACCTATTACAATTGCTTCTATGAAAGCTGAAAAGATACAATGTTTAAAACTCCTACTACAATCAACTAGACTCAATACACAAACGATGGAACTATTTCTTCTAGTTGAACTATAGCCTTTGTATCGCATAACAATTCTGTTTGCAAAATATCTCTGGGACTTTTGCTTCAGATCTTGATTCACTTTACTACTTGTGCGTCAAAAATTTCAGTTGTAATACATTGAGTATTTATAGAGTCCGTTTGTTCAGTCCATGATTCAATTATGATCCAACTCTTCCTGGGTAAACGAGTTTGATTGTAACTCATCTTCCTTCCTCTATTTCTATCATCTTTATCAATTTGCAACCTTTTCGTATTAGAAGACATTCTCCTAGTTCTTTGATACTCATCAAACACTGATGTCTCCTATGCAAGTATGATTCTTGTGCCAACTGTTCCGTTCAAATGTGTATGCTATGATGGACCTGGTTCAACTTTGTCATCTTTTGTCAATCTTCAAAACCCATTCAGTGACATGGGCCAAAAAATTTCCCCTTTTTGATGATGACAAACTCTGTGCTTTTATCCTGTATACACTTTAAACACTTTGTATATTTTTAAGCATTAATCATCAAGAACCAGGGTCATTAGGTTATAAATATCACTTTTTGAAATATTTTGAAAACATAATCAATCTTCCCCCTTTTAGCATCATCGAAAAGTTGTAAAATGATACTTACCAGTTTTTTAATTCTTACTCATGGCCAATTTAGGCAGCTGTAGGTGCAAACATGATTAATCAACACAAGAAACCAATAATTTAAGCTAAATTAGAAATTGAGACATTTTCAAAATAACAAGCTTTCATTGATTAACAGTGATGATCAACACCAAAACAAATTAAAATCAAGAACAACCAAAACATGAGCAAAACAGAAATAAAACCTGAAACTAAAAACAGGTAGACATCCCAAACTGGGTTATAGATGGTATTGGAGGGGGTAGCATTGGACATTCCTAAGGCTGGGGTGGTGCAGATGAGGCTGGATTCTTGGTTTATAGAAGGGACATCATTTGATGTAAGACACCTTAGTTTTTCTCCTTCTCCTTAGCTAACTCAGCTTTGAGAGCATCACGCTCAGCTTCCATCTCAATCAAGCGAGACTTCAATCGAAGGATCTCCATATCCTTTAACTCGCTTTCTTGCACCAGGGTGCGGACCTTGCTGTTGACTGGTTGCTTCCGAGATGAACCAGGTTCATCTTCCGGGGCATTGACAATATAATCACAAGACAGTAGAGTGTGCTTTCCAAATCCTTCAACAACTTCCCCTTCAAGATATGTCTCTTTCCAAACATGGCAACTTTGTAAGTAGACACTTCTCCAACCTCCTTCTCTTCATCTCCACTCCATTCCGGATCATCATCCCTCTTCACAATCTTAACTTTCTTCACTTTCTTTTGCTTGGACCTTGTCCTTGTAGTGGTACTCGCAGTGGGAGTAGACACAGTAGCTTACTTCTTTGGGGAAGTCTTGGCCTTATTGGGCTTGGGTGTCTTGAAAACCACTGGAGCATCCTCCTCTTCTTGTTGGACCAGGTCCAACACCACTTCATCATCAACAATAGCCTCAACAGGCTCCCCTACATTCCCTTCTCTGCCCTTTTTCTTTTGCTCTCTTGTAGAGCTTTTTCCAACTTCTCCTCCTCTTCTCGTACAATACTTTTTGTAGCTCGTACCCTTGTAACAGGGACACTAACAGACTCAGCAGTCTTCCTTTTCTTTGAAGGAACTGAGGCTTTAGACTTTGTGGACTTTGGAGTCCTTCTCTTCTTGGGGTTGTATGAGTCCCCCATCTTCTTCAGTCTTTCAGCCAAAGTTTATTCCCAGAAGAAACGCGTTCATCTATCTCCTTCAATAGCTTCTCCAACCCAGCAGTAACTTCCTCAACTTCATTAGTTCCCCTATCACCATGACCTCATCTTCAAGATTTTCAAGAATGGGGCCACAAATTGCAAGTGTGGTACCATCCTCCCCGGGTCCCCTCACACCTGCATCTCCCTCGTTCTCAAGAATTTTCTCTTTCCCAATTTGTTTTTGCCTACTTGGCACTTCCACATCCACCACAGACCCCACAAGCACAAATCGATTTTCAGAATTAAAAGCATAGGTAACTTCTGTATTACCTTTTTCAGCACTGGTTGAACCAATTGCTTCATCTTTATTTGCTGACTTAAATGATTCTTCAGACGATTCTTGTTTAGAGCCTTCTTCAACATGCAATAATTCTTCCAAGAATTTGGCTCTTGAACCAGAAGCCACAGTTTTGCGTGCAAGAACTTTTACACGACGAGGCTTGGGGGCTGAGGTAGGGTTTGGTGTGGGTTCTGGGGCATCGTGATGTTCAGGGATTACAGAATTCTCAGAAGATTCATAACTAAAGACCGGTGGAGAATCAGATTCATAGACCCCTTCATCATAATCCCGATTTTGAGAATCAGAGGAAGCAGACGACATGGTTTTAATTTTTAGAGAAAAAGAGGGCAAAAGGCAGTGGAGATTTTAGTGTTGGGTGAATTGAACAAGGTTCGACTCTTGCTTTATGGCATAAAGGGTAATGATGGCCTTTTTATAACATGTGGCTGGGATAATTGTACCGGAAGAGTATTAACTCAAGTGGAATACTAATCGATTAAGAACTGTCAGTGATTGAACATTGATTGGACAGTTACTTCCCCCCTTAAAACTAGGCTAATTAAGTAAGATAGGACTTCTTGAAACTGGTTCAATTTGGGTAAGTGCAGAGTATTTGATTTTGAACCATAAGTAGATAGAATCCTGCTCATGTATGACTGTACTTCAATTAATACATGTATGAAGATGAGACGTACCTTGTCAGTCATGTAAACCAGCATGGATGAACCAGGTTAATCCTGATAAATTCTTTATTTTGCCTCAATTCAAAAAATAGAGAAACATCATTAGCAACTAGGGAATCATATTAATACATGGAAAAAGAGTATGGAAATAAAGACATAATGCTGAGCAATGATTAATCTGATTAAGTACCTAATTATATTTTCTAGCCAATTGTTTTAAATTTTTTTTTTCAAACTTTTTATTTTTGTTTTTCAATTAGGTGATCTTAATCATCCCTAATTCAAGCATGTTTCTCTCATAATGCTCTCTACTCAGTGCTTTGGTAAATATATCAGCGATTTGACGATCAGTAGCACAAAATTTGATTGAGATCATTCTTTTCTCATAGTTATCCCTTAGGAAGTGGTGCCTAACATCTATGTGCTTAGTTCTTTCGTGATGAACCGGGTTCTTCGTCATACTAATTGCACTAGTGTTATCACAGAAAATAGGAATGCATCCCACATCAATACCAAAATCCAAGAGCTGTTGCTTGATCTAGAGAATCTAAGCACAACAAGAGGCTGCAGCCACATATTCAGCCTTAGCAGTAGACAAGGCTACTGAATTTTGTTTCTTGGTTGCCCAAGAGACAAGGCAGGAGCCCAAAAAGTGAGCCATGCCTGAAGTACTTTTCCTGTCAACCAGAAAACCTGCATAATCAGCATCAGCATATCCTACAAGGTCAAAATTACTACCTTTAGGATACCAAAGGCACAAATCAGTGGTGCCCTTCAAATATCTCAAAATTCTTTTTACTGCAGTGAGATGGGACTCCTTTGGATTGGCTTGAAACCTAGCACATAGTCCCACACTGAACACAATATCATGTCTACTTGCAGTAAGATAGAGAAGAGACCCAATCATTCCTCTGTATGTCTTCTGATCAACGGATGAACCAGGTTCATCCACATCCAATTTTGTAGCTGTGGCTATTGGAGTATCTATCTCCTTTGAGTCCTCCATTTTGAACTTCTTGAGGAGTTATTTCACATACTTCTGTTGATGAATCATTTTACCATGAGGAGTTTGATTGATCTGCAAGCCTAAGAAGACGGTTAATTCTCCCATCACACTCATTTCAAACTCACACCCTATTAATGTGGCAAATTCTTTGCTTAGCTTTTCAGTAGTTGCCCCAAATGTGATATCATCAACATATATTTACACAATCAGAAGATCCTTTCCCTTTTCCTTTAGGAACAAAGTATTGTCTATTTTGCCTCGTTTGTACTCATGTTCTAGCATAAAGTTTGACAATCTTTCGTACCAAGATCTATGTGCTTGCTTGAGACCATAGAGAGCCTTTTCAAGTTTATACACATGATCAAGTGACTCTTTGTTTTCAAAACCAGGAGGTTGTTTTACAAATACATCTTCCTTCAAATAGCCATTGAAAAGGCACTCTTAACATCCATTTGATGGAGAGTGAATTCCATGTGTGCAGCAAATGCTATAAGAAGTCTGATTGCCTCCAATCTTGCCACATGAGTAAAGGTCTCATGATAGTCAATTCCCTCTTCTTGACTGTATCCTTGAACAACCAGTTTTGCCTTGTTTCTTGTAATGGTTCCATCCTCGTCGAGCTTGTTTCTGAAAACCCACTTGGTGTCAATTACTGCTCTGTCAAGTGGCCTGGGTACCAAGTGCCATACCTGACTTCTTTCAAATTGGTTTAGCTCTTCTTGCATGGCATTTACCCAGTCAACATTCTGTAGGGCTTCAACAATATTTTTTGGCTCTAACAAGGACAGAAACGCATCAAACACACACAGATATTTTAATGAGGATCTAGTTTTGATTCCAGATTTCAAGTCTGTTATGATGTTCTTAAGAGGGTGAGAACTTTGATATCTGTGTGGTTTAAGCACTTGTTGTTCACTTCTGGATTGTTCCATGTTGTCTTGTAGTTGTGGAACAGGATCAGGGCCAGGATTTTCATGGAGTATTCCCCTTGTCAAGTTGCGTGAGATAGTTGAACCTGGTCCATCACCTGTTCCATCTGCCATAGGTGCTTCAATGTGGTCATTGCTCCTCACCAGTCCCAGCTCCTCATCTTCTGGTTCTTGTCTCTAAGATAAAGTGTTAGTTTCATCAAAGACAACATGTACACTTTCTTCTACACACATAGTTCTTTTATTGTATATGTTATAAGCTTTACTATATGTTGAGTATCCCAAGAACACTCCCTCATCACTTCTGAGATCAAATTTTCCTAGAGTATCTTTGCCATTATTATGCACATAACACTTGCATCCAAAAGCCCTAAGGTGGGATATGTTGGGCTTTCTCCCTTTAAGTAATTCATAGGGAGTTTTCTCTACCAAAGGTCTGGTCATGCATCTATTGATAATGTAGCATGCCCAGAAGTTGTGAGGTAGTTTGCTTGATAGAAGCATGGTTCTTGCCATGTCTTCAAGAGTTCTATTCTTTCTTTCCACAACCCCATTTTGCTGTGGGGTTCTAGGGGCAGAAAATTTGTGATTGATACCATGTTCATCACAAAACTTAGCAAACTTAGAATTTTCAAATTTAGTCCCATGGTCAGATCTTATTGATGCTAGTTGATGTCCTAACTGATTTTGAGTTTTCTTATCAATGTGATAAACATATCAAATGCTTCATCCTTAGATCCCAGAAATAAGGTCCACGTGAACCTTGAGTAATCATCAACTAACACCATCACATATTTCGTACCACTTCTGCTCAGAGTTCTCATTGGACCACACAGATCCAGATGAACCAATTCCAACGACCTGGTGGTACTGACCATTTTCTTACTTTTGAAAGAAGATCTTACCTGCTTCCCCCTTGCACATGCCTCACAAACTTTGTCTTCCTTGAACTTAATGTTAGGGAGTCCTACCACTAAGTCCTTAGAGACTAGCTTGTTAAGCTGAGTCAGACTTGCATGACCAAGTCTTTTGTGCCACAGGAGGGGATCACTGTCCAACACACTAAGGCAAGTGAGTTCATTGTCAGACAGTGTGGACAAGTCAATGACATAGATATTGTTCATTCTCTTTCCCTGCAAAACAATCTTGTCAGTAAGCAGGTTGATCACAAAACATTTTGTGGAAGTAAAAGCGACAAGGTTACCTCTGTCACACAGTTGTGACACAATGATTAGGATATATTTCAAGCCATCTATCAGGTACACATGTTCAATTGAACGTGTGTCATCTTTACCTACCTTGCCGACCCCTACAATTTGACCTCTCTTTCCGTTTCCAAAGGAGACATTTCCTCCTTTGATGTTTTCAAGTGAAAGGAATTGTTCCTTGTTCCCTGTCATATGCTTATAGAAGCCACTATCCAAAAACCAAAATAGGCTGCTTCCCTTCACTTGTACCTACAAAAAGAAATCAGGGGTTAGTTTTAAGAACCCAAACTAATTTGGGTCCTTTTCTATGAGAGAATGGGTGAATCAGATTTTTCCTGGCCCAGTTTGGTAGCCAGTTCTTCTTTTTAATGAATCTTTCATTTTTCTGACTGGCCTGCCTTTTTACAGCACACTCATATTTGTAGTGTCCAGTCTTGCCACAGTGGGTGCATATTTTATTTTCAGGAAGAGAGAGATACTTACTTTTGGGATCCCACTTGGGCAATTGACTCCCAAAACCAAGCCCTCTCCGGTTGCTACTATCATTCTCTTGCATCCATGTCAGGGCATCAGAAGATTTATTCCATTTACAAGTTCTATCTAATTCATGTTTGACTTTGCCAAGCTCTTCTTTAAGTGATCTTATCTGTTCATCCTTGGCATACATTTTATCTTTTAGTTTTTCCAAATTCTCTTCTAACATGATATGAGAGTTATCAACAACCTTTTTACCGGATCCTAATCTCAGTCTTAAGTTTTCAGATTTTAATTCTAGAATCTCAGTCTCAAGTGGATGAACCTGGTTCAATAGGACAGTATTTTTCTTTGTTCACTGACTCTGATTTTCAGGTTCATGCACTTTGCTTTTAGCATTTCACATTCTTTAGAGAGTTGGTCACTCTCTTTGGATGTTTCCTTAGAATCATCTATGAAATCAAGTAGCAACTCAGAGAGTTTTTCCTTAGATAGGAATTTTATTTTGTTTTTAAGACGGGAAATACTTACCTGTTGCTCTTCATGTGATTCCTCATCAGATTCTCCAATTGCCATGAGGGCCTGATCTTCACTCTCCCCATCTTCTGATTCCTCATCTGACCTTTCCCCCCAAGCAGCAACCATAGCCTTAGTTGTTATTTTCTTGGGTTGGACCAGTTCCTTCTTCTTGTTTCTTCTTTCATATTTCTCCTTTTTCCATTCTACTTCCCACTGAGGGCAGTTTTTGATGAGATGGTCAATTTTTCCACACTTGTAGCATCCCTCATTAGCTGGACTTTCTGTTGCCTTTGCCTTGTTGAAGTTTCCTCCCCTAGAGATGCCCTTCTTCCTCATGAGAAAATTTCTAAATTCTTTGGTGATCATGGCCATCTCATCTTCCTCTAGATCTGCTCCTTCAGTAATCCTCAGTGCTAGACTTCTCTCCTTCTTTGGGGCATCCATCTTCATGGTTTGCCTTCTGAGTTCATAAGCAGTAAGATTTCCAATTAACTCATCCAGTCTAAGGGTTGCCATATTTTTGGATTCCTGGATAGCAGTGATCTTGCTTTCCCAGGAGATAGGCAAAACCCTTGTCAAGATCTTCTCTACCTTGTATTCTTCTAGTATGATTCTTCCAAGAGACTTGAGTTCATTGGTCAAGGTTGTAAACCTTATGTACATCTCCTGAATAGCCTCTCCTTCTTTCATAGTGAAGTTTTCATACTGAGAGTATAGTAGTGTACCTCTGGATCTTTTGACTTGAGGTGTTCCTTCATGGGCTACTTGTAGAGTGTCCCAGATTTCCTTGGCTGTTGTGCAGCTTTGGATTCTACTGTATTCATCAGGACCTAGTCCACATGCTAGCCATTTCTTGGCCTTGGAATTCTTCTCTCATTTCTTCAAATCTTCAGCCGTGCAGTCATCCCTAGTCTTAGGTAAATCTACACCTTCAGCAGTCTTCTTCATTGTTGCAAGGGGTCCATCAGTGACTATGTCCCATAGTT
This sequence comes from Nicotiana undulata, assembly GCA_005239495.1. Classification (NCBI taxonomy): domain Eukaryota; kingdom Viridiplantae; phylum Streptophyta; class Magnoliopsida; order Solanales; family Solanaceae; genus Nicotiana; species Nicotiana undulata. The sequence continues at coordinate 44,691 of ML266382.1, read as the reverse complement.
CATAGTCTTCTCCAATAAGATGGTCCTTCATTCTATTTTTCCACCAAGAATAGTACTGGCCATTGAAGAATGGTGGCCTTACGGTTGATTGACCTTCCCAGTTCCCAGGTGATGCACTCATCCTGATCTTTTCCAAGGTGTTAGCCTTTTCACGGATAACCTGCTCTGATACCAAGTGATGTTTTAGACGTCAATACTACACAATATTATGAGTTAATTGTGCAGTACCCAATTTTCGAGTGCCGTCTAATGAGAAGAACCTAGTTCTTTTTAAAGTACTACTTACTACTGTTTGTGGAATAATAAATCAGTAAAGTAGAGACACATTTATTTTTACGTGGAAAACACCTGACTCAAAAGGTGAAAAAACCACGACCTACTCTTCAGTAGGGTTTGCTCAAACTCTTCACTAAAAACTTCTGAGCCAAAATGGATTTACAAAATAAACTCTTTTGTAATCCTAGGACTAACTCTAATCCTCTTTGTATCAACTAGCCTCTAGCTAATTTCTACAAATTTCAAGCTAACTCTAACTTGAACAATGTGTACCTATTACACTTGCTTCTATGAAAGCTGAAAAGATACAATGTTTAAAACTCCTACTACAATCAACTAGACTCAATACACAAAAGATGGAATTGTTTCTTCTAGTTGAATTGTAGCCTTTGTATCGCACAACATTTCTGTTTGCAAAATATCTCTAGGACTTTTGCTTCAGATCTTGATTCACTTTAGTACTTGTGCGTCAAAAATTGCAGCAGTATACGTTGACTATTTATAGAGTCCGTTTGTTGAGTCCATGATTCAATTCTGATCCAACTCTTCCTGGGTAAACGAGTTTGATTGTAACTCAACTTTCTTCCTTTATTTATGTCCTAGATGAAATCAACTTCTGTCATCTTTATCAGTTTTCAACCTTTTCGTATTAGAAGACATTCTCCTAGTTCTTTGATACTCATCAAACACTGATGTCTCCTATGCAAGTATGATTCTTATGCCAACTGTTCCGTTCAGATGTGTATGCTATGATGGACCTGGTTCAACTTTGTCATCTTTTGTCAATCTTCAAAACCCATTCAGTAACATGGGCCAACACATACTTCTCCAAAAAGATCGTAGAGAACTGCTGCCAGGTGAGAGGTGCTGAACCAATCGACCTATGCCTCTCAAATGCCTCCCACCAAGTGAAAGCAGCACCAGCAAACTGAAATGTAGCAAACGAGACCCCACTGTTCTCCAAAATACCCGATGTATGTAGTATCCTCTGGAATTTATCTAGAAAACCTTGGGCATCCTCACCCTCTGTGCCGCTAAACGTCGGAGGCTGATGTCTACTGAACCTCTCCAGCCTACGCTGCTCATCCTCGGGCATAGCTGGAACCACGTAGTCCTGAACTGGGGCAACCGGCTGGGCTGGGACTACCCCGACGCTTGAATACACTGTACAACCTACTCAGGTGTCCGAGCAGCTGGAGTCTGAATGCCTCCCCCGACCTGAGCTGCAGTGGCAGTAGTAGACATAGCAACTGCCTTAGTCAAACTGGTACACATCGTCAATATCCGAGCCAGGGTCTCTTGAAGACCCGGAATAACAATAGGCACTGCCGGTGCCTGAGCCTGTCCTGCTGGAGCACCTTCGGCGGGAACCTGATCCTGAATGATAGGGGGATCATGTGGTACTATCCCGGCTGCTGCGTGGGTTGGTCCCCTAACACCACCACGGCCTCGACCCCTTGTGGGCCTGGCTGGTGTCTGGTCACCCTGACCGGTAGTGCGTGTCCTCACCATCTGTGAGAGAATAAAAAAATATGAGTTTAGATTTCAAGAACCAATAGAATGGCACGAAAGAGTTAAAGAAATTGAGATTTTTCCTAAGAATTCTTCAGCCTCTCGAAGATAAGTGCAGACGTCTCCGTACCGATCCGCAAGACTCTACTAAACCTGCTCATGACCGTTGAGTCCTATGTAACCTAGAAGCTCTGATACCAACTTGTCACGACCCCAAATCCTAACAGGTCGTGATGGCTCCTATCGTGGAACTAGGCTAGCCAACCATCACATTACTACACATTTTTCTATTATAATATTTCAAAAATCAATAACAAACAGGAATAGAGTATAAAATAATTTCTTTAAGTCTTTACGCCCCAATAATAATAATCTAATAGTCTAAACAACCCTCCCAAGACTGGAGTCAACCGATCACGAGCATCTAAGAAATAACTAACTCTGTTAATGTCTTAAGCAATGTCTATGAAATAAAATATTAATACTACATAAGGAAGGGAAATGGAGAAGCTGCTGACGCTGGACAACTACCTCGAAACCCCGTAAGCTGCTTATAACGAACTCGGACGACTACTGCTCTGAACCAGTACCTGGATCTGCAAACAAAGGTTCAGGGAGTAATGATGAGTACGCCAACTCAGTAGTAATGAAAATAAATCACAGTCTGAGAAATAAGAAACACACATCACAGATACTCCAATCCACAAAACAGTAAAACATCACGTCTCCATAAAGAATACATCGAATACATAAGTTCGAAAACCAGTTTCCAGAAAATCCTTTGAAAGACAAGTATATTTTTCAATATTTCTTAGTAAAACTCTCAGAAAAATTAGTTTGAAAAATGAAGTGAATCATAGTCAAAACTCAGTGAAATATCATCGTAAACCTGCCCCTCGGGCCATAATCATTACTCAGTATCAATTTCCCTCAGCACCTCACCATCACTCAGTATCAGCCCCGCGGGCAACCTCACTGTCGCTCATGCCTCCCAATCACTCAATCACTCGGCACTCGCACTCAGTAGGTACCTGTGCTCACTGGTGGTGTGTACAGACTCTGGAGGGGCTCCTACAGCCCAAGCGCTATAAACAAGCTACATCGTGGCATAAATCACTCTCAGGCACTCGGCCTCTCTCATATCATAACATTCTCAGCATGCCACTGGGCCATGAATAAAAACCGGGTTCTCGACCCAAAATAGTATTTCATTTCAAGAAATAGTAATATTATCAAATAAGAATGTCAACAATTTCAAGAAAGACTGAGTGTAAAATCATAGTTTCAAAGTAGTGAGAATATCAGTAAAACAGCCCCCAAGGGTTAAAAAAAGATTGGCACTAGGCCCCAAACATGGCTTACAACCCAATTATATCAAATCATTGTAGTACTATAGAGAATAAGCTTTAAAAGCAATTTCACAACTCAATAGTTGCCTAAAAAGGTACATTTTTCCAAATTTCCAATTTGTGCACGCCCCACACTCGCATTCAGTGTGTGCGTCACTCCAAATCCATGAAAGGATGTAAAGACCGGGGTTTCATACCTTCAGGACAGGATTTAAAGACATTACTTACCTCAACTAGCCCAAAAGCTATTCTGCAATGCGCTTGCCCCTCAAATCAACTTCCGAGTGCTCTAAATCTACCAAGATCAGATTTTTATCATCCAATTATGCTAAAGGAATGAATTCCAATTGAAAAGTACCAATTTTAGCATAAAACCCGAAATTAGCCAAAACCCGACTCCCGGGCCCGCGTCTCGGAACTCGACAAATTTTATACCAAACTGTTCTTGATCATCTCACGAGTTCGTACATATAAAGAATGCTAAAATCGGAGTTCGTTTTACCCCTCAAATCGACCCCTAATGGTCTCATAATCTCAAGCCCTAACTCCACCTTTTTCTATTGATTTTCATGAATTAAACAGTGATATTTGATCCTTAATCACATATAATCGAGTATTAGGGTCTAAAATCCTTACCTCAATGAAGAACAATGATTTCCTCTCTTCAAAATTGCCTCAAAAGCTCTCTTTCCGTTCAAAACTGGTGAAAAAGTGGGTATTGGTCGCCGAAGGTTTATTTAAATACTGTCCAGGTAATTATTCATCACGATCGCGGACTTCCAGTCGCGATCGCGGAGCACAAAACTCACTGCCTCTCTTTTACTCTATGCTATCGCAGAATGGCCCACGCGATCGCGAAGCTTTGCCTTCCACACCCACGTGATCGCGTCTCTCCCCACGCTACTGCACTGACTAAGACCTTCTACTCCTCACCAGCCCACTCGCCTCTACGCGATCGCGGCCCTGGCCACGCATTCGTGTAGCACAACTTCACAGACCTACGCGATCGCGACCTGACCCCTGTGATCGCGATTCATAATTTCCCCCAGGCCCAACTTACTCTATGCAATCGCGGACAAGTTCACGCGATCGCAGAGACCAAATCACTGCTTCTAAAACACCAGAAAAACCAGCAATCTCTTCAAGACCAAAAGTGCTCGTTAACCACCCGAAATCAAACCCGAGCCCCTCGGGACCCCAACCAATTTACCAACATATCCCATAACATCATTCAAACTTAGTTGCACTCTCAAAACACTAAAAATACATCAAAACACCAAAATCACATCGGATTCAAGCCTAAGAACTTTGAAATTTCTAAAATCCACCAACGATGCCGAAACTATCTAAAACAACTCCGATTGACCTAAAATTTTGCAGACATATCCAAAATGACATTACAAACCTGTTTCAACTTCCGGAATTCCATTGCGACACCGATAGCCTATTTTTCACTGCCGACCGAAAATTGCCAAAAACTAATTTTTGCCACTTCAAGCCTAATTCTACGCCGGACATCACAAAAATATTCTGAACACACTCCTAAGTCCCAAATCACCTAACGAAGCTATCCGAGCCACAAAATCTGCATTTTGAGATCGTTTACCAATAAGTCAACTCTCAGTTGACTTTTCCCATTTTAAGGCTATTTAAAAGACTAAATGACTATATTCTCTCTACAACCATTCTGATTCCCGCCTACCAACTCTAACACATCATAAATAGTATAAACAACCTATAACAAGTCAATAATAGTACTTATAATGCAGGTTCTACGTAACGACCGACCGGGTCGTTACAATGCACATAAGCAACACGTCTAAAACACAAAGAAGAGGCAGTTTTATTAGACAGGATCCTAAGCAGGATATCTAAGTGAGTTTCAATGCACAGAAATATGTAGTTTTGTCTTTTATAAACTCAATAGTAGGGCCCTAATCAGTTTGCCTACTGATTTTAAACCTGTGAGTCTTTTAGGCGGTAAACACAATCAAGCAATTTGTTTTTCAGTTTCATAAAAGGTTGATCACCTAAAGCTTGCCTAGGCGTGGGGCTGAGCATAATAACAATTACCAGAATCGTTAAACAGTTCATGGGTTGTTTTACCTAAAGCATGCTGTTCTAAGTGATACGAATTTGAAAATGCAGAGGCTGTTACCAGTTTTATTCAAAACATCACAATGTGAGACTATTTTATACCTTTTCATGAATCACTAGTTTAAACTAGGCATGGTTAAGCAAAGGAAAATGAACTCCTAGAGCATGGTATCTAATATGTACACGCAAATACATAATTGTTAGGACATGATTTCAGAATTCCTAAAACATGATTTTTTAAATGCACAAAGGGTTATAGGATGATTGGGACATGATTTTTAATGCACAAGAGTGACAACTTTTATGTTAACGTCCTAGGAGCAGGATCTCTAAGTGATAAGTGTAAACATAGATTAGTGACAGATGAGTTGCTGAAACAGTGGACATGAAATCCTAGGAGCATGATATCTAGTGCATGTTTTAGCATGGCTTGAATGAATATGTTCCTAAAACATGAATCCTAATGCAAACATAAGTAATACAAAGCCTAAAACATGCTTTCTACCCTAATGACATTGATAAAACTATATAGCTACCCTCCCTATTTCACTAGTCGTCCCCAATATTCGTTTACAAATTATTACAAACAAGCTGAATAAATTACATAAATAGATAAAGGGAAAGAAGAAGTTAAACTATAGGGAGCCTGAAGCAGGCCCAAGTACATCAGATCTTCCACAACCTCAAGTGCCAAGTTTATCGCCTTTCTTATGTTCGGGTGTGTTAGAGTTCCCTAAGGACCTCAAGGATCCCGGGCAGTGCTCACACCCAGAGTTTTCATGACCAGAACTGAGTAAGTGCAGTGTGGAAGATCCATCCCCAGTGCATCAGAGTTCAGAGGGATCTCACAAGGATCCCAAGGCAGTCACACACAAGGGGGGGAGGGGGGAAGAACCTATAGACTTAAGAGTAGAGTGAGAGTGCTTGACATAGTTTTGAAAGACTTTTGGTATGAAAACAGTATTGAAAGGACTCAGTTGAATTTTATAAAAATATGAAGTTGGTTTAGTAGTAAAATAGTTTGAACAAGGATAGGGAAATTAAAAAAATAGTAGATCAATTACAGAACAAACAGGTTCAGCAACACTCAACAACAATCCTTCACACATGGGTAATGGGAGTTGGGGATAGATATAACACCCATAGTGCAGCACATAGCTAACAGAAGTACAGAAATCTTTTGGAATTCAAGAATAGCTAACAGTACAGGCAGCAAGGCAAGGATTTCAGAGTAGTTAATCAAAACATAGCTGAACGAGACCAGGTTAGACATAGAATTAGGGGTGTATAAGATTAGGAGATAACTGATGGTACTAGCATAGCATAGGACTGAATAACAAACACTGTGGACATAGAAGTACTAAACATGATTGAGCAGAGTCAAGCATAGTATCAGAACAACTTATGAGGTCCAGGGGATTGGGAGATAACATAGTAGAGGACTTCATCTTAACAGTGAGAACATATCAATACTAAGCATGATTGAGCAGGGTTGAGCATAGTATCAAAACAACTTAGGGTAACAATTGTTTTTGCACAACAGGTGCATACCAGAACTAGGCAACACATGGATAAGCATTCAAAGACAGAGTAGAGTCACATTGAGACAGACTACAAAGGGAGTAAACATGTTCATAAATATGGTGGTCCTAAGAGGGGTTAGGACATAACTAGGATGCTAAGTAAAACAGGTTAACCACATGTTGAAAAGCAGAACAATAGACAGAAACAAATTAGTAAAATGATAAACTGAAGCAGTAGAGGAAACACATTGGTTTGGGAACTTAAATTTAAATCAGAACATACCAGTTAAGGAGAATAGACACAAAGTGAAGAACAGGAGAGGGCAATAATTAGCCTTGGCTTACAGCCGGCTAATTTCAGTAACAATAGCAAGCAACAAGAGCAGAAAGTTTAAGTGTGAGAGAGTTTTGAACTAATGTTCGTGTGTAGTAGACTCTCTAATGAGAGTAGAAGAGAGCATATATAGTAATTTGAAAGTTAGGTAAATAAGGCAAGAATCAATTTGTTCTGTAATTAAAGAACTCATAATCAATAAAAATAAAATCAGTCCAAGTCTTCCCTTAATTAAGGGAATCATTTCAAACGGAAAAGGACAGGAAAAAAATTAAGGAAAGAAATCATATATAGCTGGAGTATAACAAATAAGGAAAGACTTCAAACATGTAGGTATAGAACAGGTAATTAGGGCTAGGTTAATAAAGTTCTAATTAAGCAAACAATATTAAGAATCAGTCAATAATGTAGTCAACCACACAATAAGGCAAGAAAATATTTTAGAGGTCAGAAATCATTACAGGATATAACCACAAGAAATCGGTAAAGAGTATCAACACAGGAAATTCGGGATTCAAATAAAAATAGAACTGATTAATATAAATTTCTGTGAATACACAAAATAAACATAATATAGGCAAGAAGAAACAAATTAGAAACCCTAATAAGCACAATAGGGTAAAAATCACAGAAACACGAAACATATTCATGGGAAACAGACATACAGACAAGTCGAATGAACAAATCAGCAAAGACAAACTCAGAACCCAAGACGAAAGCCAAAAAATTAGGGATTTTCAACATAACTGATTAGGGTTAGAGGAAGTCTAACAAAATCAATTAAACACATAAGAATCAAGGAATAACACTTATAAAGTCAGCGAAAATCGTTTTGAAGAAAGGTTTTAGAAACCCTAATTATGAAGATGAAGAGATGCTTCGAAAAATCAGAAATATTCTCATAGAAAATAGTACAACAACTCGAAATACTCTTAGATCTATTACAGATCTAAAGAGTCAAGAGATAAAATTAGGGTTTTGAGAGAGATAACCCAGAGATAGATAGATTCCGGCTTAGGAGCCATAGATTTAATAATAAAATAGGACGATCTTAGTCAATCGGGTCGTGGTGGCCCAAGAACGGCGAGAACAAGCCATGGGGTGTGAGTGAACAACTACTAGACCCTTGAGGACCTCATGACATCAAGAGTTCCGGTCATGGGAGGGAGCCATCAGGGCTAGGAGTGGTGATGAACCACCATAATCAACGGCGAGCAAGCAACGACGGGTGGGAGCCATGGTGAGGGCAGAGGGAGTTTGAGAGAGAATGAGAGGAGTGTGACGGCGGGTGAGGATGAGAGAATGAGGTGGTTTGGGGGGGGGGGTCTTTAGGTTAAATTAGGAAAGAAGATCTAACCAGAATTTGATCGGGTAGATTTAGGGATTGGGCTTGGGTCTGTTGGGCCAGGTATTAATAGATGTTTGGGCTAGTTTAATATAGGATAATATTGAAATAGAATAGGCTATTAGCTAAATACCCAATCCAAATTAATTTAAATAATTTATAAAATAGCTAATAATTATAAAAAATAAATTTCATGCATAGAAATAGTTTTAAAAATGATTATTTAGCATTTTAAAATACAAATGACTAATTTCTGGTAAATATAGTACAAAATTATATGCGTGGGTTATTATTGCAATTATAGACAAAAGGTCCCAATTTGGCTATTTATGGAATAATATTGTCTTAATAGGACCATAAATAATAAATTAAATCAGAAATTCCTTTGAAATCATTTGTGATACAATTTTGTGATTATTTATTTGGAATAAAATACTAGACAAACAAATGTAGAAAAATTATGTTAAAATACCAATTGCTATTAATGCATGATTTTGAAGGTATATATGCAATTTAAAAATATTTTGGAAACAATTGGGTATCAACAGCTGCCCCTCTTTACACGGAAAGGATGAAAGAGTTGTCAGGTAAAGATATGATGGCCAATTTTGACCGAGCAAAACTGTTTGAGAGATTCAGGCCGCACCCTAGCTTCTGAGCTGCCTACATATCCCTGGTATGACAGGACTCAGGTCGTATGTAGTTCCAGATTCATTGGGGAGATATACCGGTGAAGTCGTTTCAAGAACGGACACAATATCTAGGAATAGGCGAATGAATGGTTTACGGGGAGATCAAGTTTGATATGGTTGGGAGAACTGGAGCGGGATCGCTCCTGCTGGGATAACCGTTGCTTGCCGGGTTTCCTGCAAACAAGAATACTACAAGCATATATTGTGCATAAAATTAAACATGATGCATATTCCCTTTGGACTATGAGAGTTGTCTTCAGACGGTTAGGGATGGCGTCCTAAAACCATGATGTCCTGGGCCATGAATTGTTTCGACGAGAGATTCGCAGGCCATGAAATGATGTTCTTGGGCCATTAAGATAGTGCCTCCGAACTATGACACCCTTGAATAATGATATGCAAATTTGAGAGATCCTCAGGCCATGACATGGTGTCTTCCGGCGATGAGGATTATGTCGTTAGACTATGACACCTTTGGACAGGTTGGCGATATTTCAGCCCATGAGATGCAATAATATGATGTTGACAAGACAAGTCTTAGTCTTGCGACTTGGAGGGAAGATCTTAGCCCAAAAAAGGAGCAAAGTAGATAATGCTTGAGAGACAGCGCTTAGTCTCGATGAAAAGTAAATTGGAGGCAGAGCTTAGCCTCATGCAGGTATGGAGACTGAACTTAGTCTCATGCAAATGAAGGCAGAGATTAGCCTTATGCAGATGTGGAGGCAGAGCTTAGCCTTATGCAAGAGGAAGGCAGAGATTAGCCTTATGAAGAGGAAGGCAGAGATAAGCCTTATGCAAGACGAAGGCAGAGATTAGCCTTATGCAGAAGAAGGAAGAGATATGCCTTATGCAAGAGGAAGGCAGAGATTAGCCTTATGTAGAGGAAGGCAGAGATTAGCCTTATGCAGAGGAAGGCAGAGATTGGCCTTATGCAAGATGAAGGCAGAGATTAGCCTTATGCAAAGGAAGGCAGAGATTAGCCTAATGCAGAGGAAGGCAGAGATTAGCCTTATGCAGATGTGGAGGTAGAGCGTAACCTCATGCAAGGAAAGGTATAAATTAGCCTTATGCAGATGAATAAATAGCAAGTAGCAGAGTTTCTAAGCTGGTAGCAGATTTTGACGTTGCGATAGTTGCAAGAATTGTGACTATAGAGTATGATTATCCTTTGCGCTGATAGAACATTCGGTGATTGCAATTGTTTTGAGAATTGTGAATTCGAAGCATGTTTGTTCTTTGTTCCTGCATCCAAAGAAAAATCGTGAGTTCTGTGGATGGAGAGGTTGATTCGTGCTCCTTCTGGCTTTGTTGGACTTGCTCTGCTTGGTCTGATGATCCCGTTTAAGTCATTGGGGTAGCGTTTGCTAAACAGAGCTATTTTACAAGCAAGCATGCATGATTTTGTAAAGACATAGTAAAAAATATATTTTAAGAAATTTAGATGAACCGACGACCATGACAAGGTTCGAGACATTGCAACCTCTCATGCTACAGAATTTTGAGGATCCTCCTCAAAATTCTGCCATGGTTAGATGAATTGGAGTCTCTGACTATTGTACATGTTGCGATCGGCTGAACATGCTTCGGAATTTTGAGGGTCCTTCTCAAAATTCTGCCCTAGTTTCTAATTGCGGGGGAAAATGAGATTTTATTGAATTGTGACCAAACCCATAGAGCTGCCTACGTATCCCCTCTTAAATGGGAATCAGGTCAGGCGTAGTTCAATTTACATCATTTGAGGAAAGCATAAAGGATTACACATAGTATCGTTTGACTGCATCTGAATTGATCAGTTTTGGCCAGACTTCTACATCCATTTCTGCAAGTATGAGAGCTCCTCCTGTCAGTACTCTATGAACCATGTATGGACCTTGCCAGTTGGGAGAGAATTTCCCTTTGGCTTCATCTTGATGTGGAAAGATCTTCTTTAACACCAGTTGCCCCGGTGTGAACTGTCTCGGCTTGACCCTTTTGTTGAAGGCTCTGGACATCTTGTTATGATATAGTTGTCCGTGACATACTGCATTCATTCTTTTCCCGTCTATGAGGGCTATTTGCTCGTAATGGCTTTTCATCCATTTTGCGTCGCTGAGCTCAGGTTCTTGTATGATTCTCAAGGAAAGAATTTCCACCTCGGTAGGAATAACAGCTTCCGTACCATAAACTAGCAAGTAAGGAGTTGCCTCAGTTGATGTACGGACTGTGGTGCGGTATCCCAGTAAGGCAAATGATATCTTTTCGTGCCACTATTTTAGTTTTTCATCATCTTTCTCAATATCTTCTTGATGTTTTTGTTGGCGGCTTCTACAGCTCCATTCATCTAAGGTCTATAGGTTGTGGAATTCTTGTGCTTGATTTTGAAAGTTTCGCACATGGTTTTCATCAGATCACTGTTGAGATTGGAGCCGTTGTTTATGATGATTGACTCTGGAACTCCGAATCGACAAACAATGCGGTCGCGGACAAAGTCTGCCACGACTTTCTTAGTCACTGCCTTGTGAGATGCTGCTTCGGCCCATTTGGTGAAATAATCAATTGCTACCAAGATGAACATGTGTCCATTTGACGCTAGATCGGTCCAATGACGTCCATTCCCCAGGCGGCGAACGGCCACGGTGAACTTATTGCATTGAGCTCGTTTGGGGGTACCTTTATCATATCTGCATGCACCTGACATTGATAGAATTTCTGAACATACTGGATGCAATCCATTTCCATGGTCATCTAGAAATAACCGGCCCTGAGTATCTTCTTTGCCAAGACAAAACCATTCATATGTGGGCCGCAGGTCCCAACATGTATCTTTTCAAGTAGTTTGGAGGCTTCCTTTGCATCGACACATCTCAGTAATCCCAAATCGGGAGTTCTTTTGTATAGGTTTCCTCCCTTGTGAAAGAAATTATTGGAAAATCTCCGAAGCGTGCGTTTCTAGACATGATTTGCATGCCCCGGGTACTCTCCCTTTGCCAAATACTCTTTGATGTCATGGAACCATGGTTTTTCGTCTGCTTCTTCCTCAACATAGCTCAATATGTCGGCTGGCTATAGATCTTTACTGGAATAGGATATTGAAGTTCTTATCTGGATGTTGTATCATGGATGATAGAGTGGCCAGTGCATCGGCAAACTCGTTCTGAATTCTAGGGAAGCTCCGAAATTCTATCTTTGTGAACCTCTTTCTCAATTCCTGCACATGGTGCAGATACAACAATATCTTGAAATTCTTGGTAACCCATTCTCCTTGTACTTGGTGTATAAGAAAATTTGAGTCACCAATTAAGAGCAACTCCTGAATATTCATGTCAATGGCCATGTTGAGCCCTAGGATGCAGGCTTCATACTCTGCCATATTGTTAGTGCATGGGAATATGAGTTTGGCAAATACTGGATAATGTTGGCCAGTTTCTGACACCAAGACTACTCCAATACCGAATCCTTTAAAATTGGTTGCTCCGTCGAAGAACATTCTCCAACCGTCATAGGATTCCGCAATGTCTTCTCCTATGAACGAAACTTCTTCATCGGGAAAATACATCTTCAGGGGCTCCTATTCACCTCCTACAGGATTCTTGGCAAGATGGTCTGCCAATGCCTGTCCCTTGACCCCTTTCTCAGTCACATAGACGATGTCGAACTCACTCAGCAGGATTTTCCACTTAGCTAACTTGCTAGTGGGCATGGGCTTCAGAACGATGTACTTCAAAGGATCTATCCTTGAGATGAGGTATGTTGTGTAGGCACAGAAGTAGTGCCTCAGCTTCTGGGCTACCCAGGTTAGAGCACAACAGGTACATTCCAATAGAGAATACTGTGCCTCGTATGGAGTGAACTTCTTACTCATATAATATATAGCTTGCTCTTTTCTCCCTGTCTCGTCGTGCTGCCCCAGGACGCACCCGAAAGCTCCATCTAGTACTGCGAGGTAGAGTAGCAAGGGTCTACCTGGCTCTAGCGGCACCAAGACTGGCGGTGTTGATAAGTACTCCTTAATTCTATCAAAGGCCTTTTGACAATCCTCGGTCCATTTGGTCGCAACATCTTTCTTCAGTGTCTTGAAGATTGGTTCACATATGACCATACTGGGCTATGAACCGGCTGATGTAATTTAGGCATCCCAGGAAACTCATCACATCTTTCTTGTTCTTTGGAGGTGGTAACTCTTGGATGGATTTGACCTTTGATGGATCTAATTCTATTCCTCGGCGGCTGACGATGAATCCTAGTAAGTTTCCAGCAGGAACCCCGAATGCACACTTGGCGGGGTTTAATTTCAAGTTGTATTTCCGCAATCTGTTGAAGAACTTCCTCAAATCTGCTATATGGTCGGTGGCTTTCTTGGACTTGATGATGACATCGTCCACGTATACCTTGATCTCTTTATGTATCATGTCATAGAAGATAGTAGTCATAGCCCTCATGTAAGTGGCCCCAACATTCTTTAGGCCGAATGACATCATCTTGTAGCAGTATACTCCCCACGATGTAATGAAAGTTGTTATCTCAGCGTCTTCCTCGTCCATCCAAATCTGATGGTAACTGGAGAAGCAATCTACGAACGACTGAAGTTCGTGTTTGGCACAATTATCGATTAGGATGTGTATGTTTGGAAGAGGTAAATCATCCTTCGGACTGGCCAGGTTGAGATCCCGGTAGTCGACACAAACCCTAACCTTTCCATCCTTCTTGGGTACTGGCACGATGTTGGCTAACCAGGTTGGGTATTCAACCACCCTGAGGACGTTGGCGTTGATTTTCTTGGTAACCTCCTCTTTAATTTTCAGACTCATGTCATGCTTGAACTTTCTGAGCTTCAGCTTTACCGGCGGGCACATTGGATTGGTTCGCAACTTGTGAGCCACAATGGAGGTGCTTAGACCGGTCATGTCGTCGTACAACCATGCAAACATGTCTTCATACTTTTTCAAGAATTATGTGTATTCTTCTTTCTCTGATGGTGACAAGTGGATGCTGATGCGAGTTTCTTTGACAGTCTCTTAATCTCCCAGGTTGACTACCTCATTTTCGTCAAGATTAGACTTAGTTCTGTTCTCAAAATCCTCAACTTCTCTGACAATTTTATCGGGTATGACATCCTCTTCTAAATCGCTGTCCTTTTGTTGCGTTGTCTTATTTCATGTCACAGTCATTGGTTCATCAAGACAGGAAATAGTAATGTTGTATAGATAAAAGTAGTGAGAGAAAACAATAATAAATAAATACTGATTCGTTGAAACGTAAAAGCGATTTTGATAATTTAAACAAATGTTTTGGAACATTGGAGATTTTATTGGAAATCAGAAATGCGAAAAGGAAATCATTAGCAAAAAATGAAATAAATAACGCTTGTTCAGCCTTGCTACCCCGGCACTCGTCGGGCCCTGGATGGTTTGACAGTCCAATTCTTGAGGAATGATCCCTTGCTCACAGCTTGGATGGTAGGGCCTTCCTCCTCCTCCTCATCGACAATAACACAACAATCCATATATTCATCTTCCAGGAATAGATTCTTCAAGGTTGCCAATGCTTCTTCTTCTTCTAACCCCCATATGATATCGGCTTGTTGAAAAGTCTGCTCCAGATGCGGTATAGGCGTTCCAATGGGTACTAGGGACCGTGCCATGGTGGCGACCAGTTCTTGTACTCTTGCCATGTGTATTTGTATCCCAGCCCAAAAGTGGTTCCATGGTGCTTCAGCTGTATCGATTTGGAAATCCCTTGAAGATTCTTGCCGAGTCATTTTCCAGGCTCGTACCCGCTCCAATTCAATGTTCTTTCGATCTTACTGTCCCACCACTTGTCCTTGTCTATTGCGTTGACCCGCTCGATGTGGTGGTATGTTTCTCCACCCAGCCTTCTCCTACCTTCAACTACCGGGATGGTCTGGCGGTTATAGATAGGGTTGCTTCCATCTCCATTAATGATTACTTCTTGGTGATTCCACTCAAATTTCACTGCCTGATACAATGTTGATACCACGGCCCGGCGGCATGTATCCATGGTCATCCCAATAACAGGTTGTATGATGCAGATATATCTAGCACATAAAATTTAACCTCGAACCATGTGGGTCACATTTGCAGACAGAGGCTGATTTCGCCAATGGTAGATCTTTGAGAACCGTCGAAAGCCTTTACGTTCATGGACCCTTATCTTATCTCGTACATTCCCTTGCCCAATTTCTTGAGTGTTGTCAACGGACAGATGTTGAGGCTGGATCCTCCGTCGATCAGAACCCTGGTTATGAAATAATCCTCACATGGCCTAGTGATGTGAAGAGCCGTGTTGTGACTTAGCCCTTCGGGCGGAAATTCATCCTCGTGGAAAGTAATTTTGTGACTTTCCAGTACTTGCCCCACCATGTTTTCCATTTCTCCACTGGTGATGCTATTAGGAACATATGCTTCGTTCAACACTTTCATCAAGGCATTCCTGTGCGCCTCTGAATTCTGCAGCAATGATAGAATGGATATCTGGGCTGGAGTTTTGTTCAGTTGATCTATGACTAAGTATTCCTTGGCTTGCACCTTCCTCGAGAGATCATCCGGACATGTTTCAATGATGGGTGGTATGTTGGAAGCCTGTTTGCTAGACTTTCCCAAGTGTTCAGGTGTATATACCCTGCCGGTCCTGGTCATCCTCTGTGCAGCAACAACTTCTTCTATCTTGACCTTACTTTTTCTTCTTGCCTCGGCTACGTAATCCCAAGGTACATCATTAGTGTTGAAATGCGGCGTGGTTGACATTGTCACTGTGATTGGTGTGGCTATCTTTACTTCAAATGGGACGGGTACAGTGGCAAGTGGCAAACCTCAAGTGGCAAAGGTGCATGGGCAGGTGGTGCTGATTCAAACTCGAATGGAACTGACGCAACTGCCTCATCATCTCTTGACGGCTGAATCTGGACTATGATGGGATTCAGTGTGACCACTGGCTTCTTTCGGTCATCACATTCTTTGATGAACCCGATCGACCCCTTTGGGTCCCATTCTCCCTCTATCTCTATCATGTTGATGCCTCCACCCCTATGATCTGGGAGCGAATTGTTGCGGACGTTGGGAGTAGCCTCCTTTGCTCGGATGATCTTATTATCAATTAGAGACTGGATCTTATCCTTCAGTGAGCAGCATTCATCAATTGTATGTCCCTTCATGCCAGAATGGTATGCACATGTTTTATTTGGATCGACCCACTGTGATGGATTTTCAGGGATCACAACAGGGATAGGGGTGACAAAACCAGCAACTTTCAGCCTTTCATACAGCTGGTCCATAGGTTCAGCAATGGCGGTGTATTATTTAGGTGGTCTGCGGTCAAAGTTAGGTCGAGGTCTTGGGACGTTTTGGCGAGCTGGAGGTGACTGACAGTGAGATGGTTAAGCGTTGTATGTATAGTCAACAACGGCTGGTTGGGAATATCTGGGAGAGGTGGGTTGATATGTAGGCGGAGGAGATGGCTGATATGTTGGTGGAGGTGCTGGCTGATATGTGGGCGGGGGTACTTGGTATGTAAGTGGAGAGGTTCAATATGTCAATGGGGATTTAGGTCCCTGTGCAACCATTACAGCTCCTACATCTTTCTTCTTGGATATGCCGCCAGATTGTAGTGCCTTGTTCGTAGCTTGTACTGCTTCAAAGTTGGTAACCATTCCGCTCTTAATCCCTTCTTCAATTCTTTCACCTAACTTGATGATGTCATAGAATTTGTGGTTTTCAATCACCATCAGCCTCTCATAATATTGTGGGTCTTGTGCCCGGACGAAGAATTTGTTCATTTGTTCTTCATCTAGGGCAGGCCTGACCTTGGATGCTTCACACCTCCAGCGAGTGGCATACTCGCGAAAAGTTTCAGTGGGCTTTTTCTTAAGATTATGGATGTAAATCACGTCTGGTGAATTTTCCGTGTTGAACCTGAATCGGTCCATGAAATCTGATGCCATGTTCAACCAGTTGGACCACTTCTTAGGGTCTTGGCTGATGTACCAAGACAAAGCATCTCCAGTGAGGCGCCTCATGAATAATTTCATACGAATCTTCTCGTCTCTTCCTACTCCAACTAATTTATCACAATAGGTTCTCAGATGGACTCTAGGGTCACCTATACCATCGAACATCTCGAACTTAGGAGGTTTGTAACCCTCTGGCAGTTCTACATCGGGTTGTATGCAGAGATCTTCATAGTTCAATCCTTCAACTCTCTTACTTCCTTCAACGCCTTGAACTCGGCTAGTCAGTTTCTTGAGTTCTTCGGCCAAGTTCTTAATAACCATATCCTTCTCACTGGATTCAGGTGTGTAAAAAATGGGTTGGGTGGAGTGAGGTAGAGGCTCCACGTATATGAGGTTGTTATGATGGCCTGGCGCCTGAGCATAAAGGTGGTCATTTATGGAGTTTTTTGGTTCAGGGATGATCAGTGGGGTGTTTCTCGGAGTGTGGCAAGTGTTGTATTGGTGTTGTGGTGGAATAGTTTGATTTTTTGGTGGAGTTGTATGGTAGTGATTTGTAGGGGGATTCTATTTTTTTGGGGTATTTTGAGGAGGTATGGGGTTGTGAGTGTTTGGATGATTGACATCTGGAACACTAAGTGAGAAGGATAGATTTTTCAAGTTCCTGACATGCTCAATCTCCCCTTGGAGCTTCAACAACTTTTGCTCGAGTTGTGACATAACGTCGTTCTGGACCTGAGTACCTTGACTGTCATAAGCTTCTGTTCATTCAACTGGCATTGTGTTTTCCTTTCTGATATTGCTCAAATGTTCCATTTTGCCTTTGCCTTTGCTTTTTCCCTAAGGTGGACTAGGAGGAGGAGGAGGTGGAGGGCCCCTGGATATTGTGTGGTATGATGATGATGCCAGAATGCACGAACCAACCTTTGGGGAGGGGAATAATCAAAAAAACAAAAACAAAACGTAGCCAAGTCAGTGAGGATCATAAGAAACTATTTGCAGTATTTAAACACATATTGCAGAAATGTAAGTGCTTGTCCTAATTTGGGAGCCTCATTGTGCCCGAGGTAGGCCTAGCTAAAAGTTTATTTGGGGAACTTAGATGCCAAAATGCCTCATTTCCTTAATGTGAAAATAGACGAATCCAAAAGAACACTAAAATAATAAGAAGGAAATAAAGTCACTAATGGCACTCGGCCTTATTACATTGATAAAAGCAGAAGATAAACCTAGCCTACTTGGTCCCAGAAGAACCTTCCCCAAATTCAATATCCTTGATCCCATCGAACAAGTTCCCCAACTCGCGCAGTCCCAGCAGCAGGTATGCTCTGGCTAGGTGACCTCCTTCATTTCCCTCGGCTTTCGGGCAATCCTCAATCCTCTTGATGATTTTTCGTTCCAACTCCACTATGCCTCGCTCCAAGTATTCCAGATTCTTGTTGGAACGGATGGCCATGTTTTTCCACTCTTCGATCAATCTTTTGCTGGTTTCATATATCTCCTGGTGCTCGTTCTCAGAGTCGTGGATCCTTTTGCGTAGCCGATTATACTTGACCTGAGCCTCGGCATTCTTGTCTATGATTCTGTTGCCTCGGCTGATTCCTGGCCTCACTAACCCATCCAAGTCATCTTCCAACCACGCCGGATAGAAAGGTGCACATCCTGCTGGGTACCTGTCTGGTTCAATTTTTGTTCTTATCCATTATAATCTTGCAGTGCCACATGTGTTGGGCTTGGCACTTATAGGGGACGTCGCCATCCTGGAAGTCAGCTCTGAAATGGCTCATTTTATCAACCCTTGGTATAACTTGTTTTCTCCCTGCTTTTCTCATGACTCGGAGAGGAACGTAGGGATATATACCTCTCAACCCGATCAGCACTAGGTGTGGTGCATCCTTGGACCTGATGATGAATTCGTCCATTGGGAACCACTCGAATATCCATTGTACCTGCTCCTCAGTTAAGTTGTCAAAGAACTCTACCCACTCCTTTGCAGTCTCTGGCTGAGCAAATCTATCTGGAATATATGTCATTCGCTTGGGGTGATGGAAAGCAATGTGATCATTCCACGCCCTTCGTGAAAATTCTTGACGGTAATGGCCCTTCTGAAGATGTTCTAAGATCCATAGTTGCAGCAATAGGTTGCAACCCTCAAAATGCTTAGCTCCTATTTGACAACGTTCCAAGGCTCGGTAAATATCATATATGATCATAGGGACAATGCTAAAGGCTTGCCCGTCAATCCCCACCATCAAAGCCTTGGTTACCATAGCTAACCTAGTGTGAATCCTTTCCCTCTTGGTTGGAAACACGATCAGTCCCAGAAAGCATACAATGAATACGAATACCCTACGGTGGATATGACCTAGAGAAGTAATGGAAAACTCATCATGATAGGTACGGTATGACTTGTTGTGACCCTATATTTCATATAAATACTCGAATGGTATGTATGACTGTTTCAGACACTCCAACTCAGCATTCTTCTTCAAACCCATCATTTTTAGAAAGCCTTTGCTTGTGCGGTTCTCAAGCACCAACAACCCAGGGGTTTCCCAAACTAACCCAGCTAGCCCTCCTATATCTTCTAACAGCGGTGTCATCTCAATATTCTCAAAGCGGAATACAGCCCTTGCACTATCCCAAAATAAGGTGGAAGCCTCAATCAACATGTTGTTTGATTGGATGTCCAGAAGCGAGGGTAGATTGCCCAGGTATTTCTTGAAGTGTTTCTTATCACTGGAGGGAAGATCCTCCCACCAGTTCAGGAGCATTGGAGAGATATTGCTAACCATACCAAATCTGGGGACCTCGTGCCTCATTTTCTGCAAGACAAAAATAGTTAGTCCCTTACCCCCGCCAGACTCGACTATTTATACATTTATGATTAGCATACATGCATTTAGTTCTCAAAATAAATGCATATAACGTGATTGCGTCCATTGGGATTATGAAAACCCCGGTGGACTTCAGACAAGGCTATATTAAAGGGTTATTGTGCGGACGACACATTAACCCGTCTAGGTTGACCATGATGCATGCACAATATAACAGAATAAGGTTTTCTATGAGGTTTTAGACCGGTACCCTTGAGCTTACAACTCAAGGGGAAAGGCACGGAACCATCGACTACACCGCTGATCGACTGATTTTACCGCAAATAAGCCTTTCCGAATTTAAGGGTGATATAAAATAGGAAGAGCGCAACCACTCATCAAGCGTTGCTATAGGATTTGTACTGGCACGAGTGGAATATGATGTTGAGCATGATTATACATCAATAAATAGGCAATAAAAGCATGTTGTTATGTATTTGCACGTTATGAAAGCGATAAATACAACAGTTATAATTTAAAGCGGTTACAAAGGAAACAAAGAAACATGTCAGTTTCGTTTTGGAGAAATAAATACTTGGAAAATAAACAATTAATTGCACATAAAGGGAAAGGGAATGGGTGCAGGCATTAACAAAGTAAGACACATATTCACAAAGTGGTTTATAATGGTAAAAGCCTAGATCCCCAGCAGAGTCGCCATGCTGCCGCGCCCCCTTTTTCCTCTCCTTTCGAATCAGTCAGGGTGTGTGATATTATTGGGACAACTCATTTCCTTTTGGGATAAGGGATGTGAAGAATTTGAAGAGTCGCCACCTAACAAATTAAGGTGTGTTAGGGCACCTATTAAGGGTCACTAATTGTACAACCAGAGATTGGGTAAGGGCTTGAAATTACTTCAAGGGGAAGGTGTTAGGCACCCCTCAAAGTCCACAACTGTGGTTCCTGGCCAAACAAGCTTTGTGAATTAAACATGTAGCAAATAAGCAGTTAAAGTATATACACGTAAACAAATAAAGGTTTGAGAAGACTCGCAGTCTAAGCACATGTGATAAAGTTTAAAAGATTTGCAGT
The DNA here is from genome assembly GCA_005239495.1 of Nicotiana undulata. Classification (NCBI taxonomy): domain Eukaryota; kingdom Viridiplantae; phylum Streptophyta; class Magnoliopsida; order Solanales; family Solanaceae; genus Nicotiana; species Nicotiana undulata. The sequence goes on along the minus strand of ML266382.1, from coordinate 23,713 downwards.
CTAGGCACACATATGTGAGGGGTAGGGGAAGTCCTAAGTTATTTATCCTACAGGATCACATCAATGCAATTCCCGGTAATCACTCCTAAATGAGGGGCTACACGTGGCATTAGCGCACCGGTCATCATATCCATATCTACCCATTACCCCACCCCTTAGCGGTTATTAAGCGAGTTTATTTAACGAACTCTAAGCGTGATGTTACCCGTCCCTTCCTTGTGGTCCTGGAGGTATTTATGATCTCTAGATATAGGCAGTTATAGACAAACCCCCTAAGGTTTTAAAAGGATAAAATTCTAAGCGACATGCAAGAACAAATAGGTTGATCAGATAAATGCAGGAAAGCAGTTATGAGGCTCATATTTACCTCCACAGTTAATGCACATAAGCAGCACGTCTCAAACACAAACAAAAGGCAGTTTTATTAGACAGGATCCTAAGCAGGATATCTAAGTGAGTTTCAATGCATAGAAATATGCAGCTTTGTCTTTTATAAACTCAACAGCAGAGCCCTAATCAGTTTGCCTACTAATTTAAAACTTGTGAGTCTTTTAGGCGGTAAACACAATCAAGAATTTTTTTTTCAGTTCCATAAAAGGTTGATCGCCTAAGGCTTGCCTAGGCGTGGGGATGAGCATAATAACAATTACTAGAATCGTTAAACAGTTCAGGGGTTATTTTACCTAAAGCATGCTGTTCTAAGTGATACGAATCTGAAAATGCAGAGACTGTTACCGGATTTATTCAAAACATCACAATTTGAGATTGTTTTATACCTTTTCATGAATCAGTAGTTTAAACTAGGCGTGGTTAAGCAAAGTCAAACGAACTCCTAGAGCATGGTATCTAATATGCACACACAAATACATAATGGTTAGGACATGATTTTAGAATTCTCAAAGCATGATTTTTTAAATGCACAAAGGGTTATAGGATGATTGAGACATGATTTTGAATGCACAAGAGTGACAGCTTTTATGTTAACATCCTAGGAGCAGGATCTCTAAGTGATAAGTATAAACATAGATTAGTGACGGATGAGTTGCTGAAACAGTGGACATGAAATCCTAGGAGCATGATATCTAGTGCATGTTTTAGCATGGCTTGAATGAATATGTTCCTAAAACATGGATCATAATGCAAACATAAGTAATACAAATCCTAAAACATGCTTTCTACTACAATGACATTGATAAAACTATATAGCTACCCTCCCCATTTCACTAGTTGTCCCAAATATTCATTTACAAATTATTACAAACCAGCTGAATAAATTACATAAATAGATAAAGGGAAAGAAGAATTTAAACTATAGGGAGCCTGAAGCAAGCCAAAGTGTATCAGATCTTCCACGACCTCAAGTGCCAAGTTTATAGCCTTTCTCATGTCCGGGTGTGTCAGAGTTCCCTAAGGACCTCAAGGATCCCAAGCAGTGCTCACACCTAGAGTTTTCATGACCAGAACTGAGTAAGTGCAGTGTGGAAGAGCCAGCCTCAGTGCATCAGAGTTTAGAGGGATCTCACAGGGATCCCAAGGAAGTCACACAATAGGGGGGGGGGAGGGGGCAGAACCTAGGGACTTAAGAGTAGAGTGAGAGTGCTTGACATAGTTTTGAAAGACTTTTGGTATGAAAAGAGTATTGAAAGGACTCAGTTGAAGTTTATAAATATATGAATTTGTTTTAGTAGTAAAATAGTTTGAATCAATTATACAACAAATAGGTTCAGCAACACTCAACAACAGTCCTTCACAATGGGGTAATGGGAGTTGGGGAAAGATATAGCACCCATAGTGCAACACATAGCTAACGGAAGTACAAAAATCTTTTGGAATTCAGGAATAGCTAACAGTACATGCAGTAAGGCAAGGATTTCAGAGTAGCTAATCAAAACATAGTTGAACCAGACCAGGTTAGACATAGAATTAGGGGTGTATAAGATTAGGAGATAACGTATAGTACTAGCATAGCATAGGACTGAATAACAAACAAAGAGGACATAGAAGTACTAAACATGATTGAGCAGAGTCGAGCATAGTATCAGAACAACTTAGGAGGTTCAGGGGATTGGGAGATAACATAGTAGAGGACTTCATAATAACAGTGAGAACATAGCAATACTAAACATGATTGAGCAGGGTTGAGCATAGTATCAAAACAACTTAGGGTAACAATTGTTTTTGCACAACAGGTGCATACCAGAACTAGGCAACACATGGAAAAGCATTCAATGACAGAGTAGAGTCACATTGAGACAGACTACAAAAAGAGTAAACATGTTCATAAATATATTGGTCCTAATAGAGGTTAGGACATAACTAGGATGCTAAGTAAAACAAGTTAACCACATGTTGAAAAGTAGAACAATAGACAGAAACTGATTAGTAAAATGATAAACTGAAGCAGTAGAGGAAACACATTGGTTTGGGAACTTAAATTTAAATCAGAACATACTAGTTAAGGAGAATAGACACAAAGTGAAGAACAGGAGAGGGAAATAATTAGTCTTGGCTTACTGCCGGCTAATTTCAGTAACAATAGCAAGTAACAAGAGCAGAAAGTTTAAGTGTGAGAGAGTTTTGAACTAATGCTCGTGTGTAGTAGACTGTCTAATGAGAGTAGAAGAGAGAGCATATATAGTAGTTTGAAAGTTAGGTAAATAAGGCAAGAATCAATTTGTTCAGTAATTAAAGAACTCATAATCAATTAAAATAAAATCAGTCCAAGTCTTCCCTTAATTAAGGGAATCATTTCAAATTGTAAAGGATATGAAACAAATTAAGGAAATAAATCATATATAGCTTGAGTATAACAAATAAGGAAAGACTTCAAACAGTGTAGGTATAGAACATGTAATTAGGGCTAGGTTCATAAAGTTCTAATTAAGGAAACAATATTAAGAATCAGTAAATAATATAGTCAACCACACAATTAGGCAAGAAAATAATTTAGAGGTCGGAAATCAGTACAGGATATCACCACAGGAAATCAGTAAAGGATATCAACATAGGAAATCCGGGATTCAAATAAAAATAGTACTGATTAATATAAATTTCTGTGAATAAACAAAATAAATATAGTATAGGCAGGAAGAAACAAATCAGAAACCCTAATAAGCGCAATAGGGTAAAAATCACAAAAAATCGAAACATATTCATGGGAAACAGACATACAGACAAATTGAATGAACAAATCAATAAAGACAAACTCGAAACCCAAGGCTAAAGCCAAAAAATTAGGGGTTTTCAACATAACATATTAGGGTTAGAGAAAGTCTAACAAAATCGATTAAACACATAAGACTCAAGGAATAACACTTTGAAAATCTGCGAAAATCAATTTGAAGAAAGGTTTTAGAAACCCTGACTATGGAGATGAAAAGATGCTTCGAAAAACCAGAAAGATTCTCATAGAATAGTAAAACAACTCGAAATACTCTTAGATCTGTTACAGATCTAAAGAGTCAAAAGATAAAATTAGGGTTTTGAGAGAGATAACCCAGAGATAGATAGATTCCGGCTTAGGAGCCATATATTTAGTAATAAAATAGGACGATCTTACTCAATCGAGTCGTGGTGGCCTGAGAACGGCGAGAACAAGACATGGGGTGTGAGTGAACAACCACTGATCCCTTGAGGACCTCATGACATCAAGATTTCCGGTCATGGGAGGGAGCCATCAGGGCTAGGAGTGGTGATGAACCACCATAATCAACGGCGAGCAAGCAACGGCGGGTGGGAGCCATGGTTAGGGTAGAGGGAGTTTGAGAGAGAATGAGAGGAGTGTGACGGCGGGTGAGGATGAGAGAATGAGGGGGTTTTGAGGGGTCTTTAGGTTAAACTAGGAAAGATTAAATCCGGGCCGTTGATCTAAATTGATCAACGGCCAAGATCTAACCAGAATTGGATCGGGTAGATTTAGGGACTGGGCTTGGGTATGTTGGGCCAGGTATAATTAGATGTTTGGGCTAGTTTAATTTAGGTTAAAATTAAAATAGAATAGGCTATTAGTTAAATACCCAATCCAAATTAATTAAAATAATATATAAAATAGCTAATAATTATAAAAAATTAAGTTCATGCATAGAAATAGTTTTAAAAAATGATTATTTAGCATTTTAAATTACAAAGGACTAATTTCTGGTAAATATAGTACAAAATTATATGTGTGGAATATAATTGCAAAGTTATTGCAATTATAGCCAAAAGGTGCCAATTTGGCTATTTATGAAATAATTTTGTCTTAATAGGACCATAAATAATAAATTAAATCATAAAGTCCTTTGAAATCATTTGTGATGCAATTATGTGATTATTTATTTGGAATAAAATACTAGACAAAAAAAAAATAGAAAAATTATAGAAAAATATCAATTGCTATTAATGCATGATTTTGAAGGTATATATGCAATTTAATAATATTTTGGAAAAAATTGGGTTTCAACAGTGATACAACTGAAATACCATCCAAGAACCAGGTGTCAACGAGTACTTGAGCTCTATAGAATAAATAAGTACAAGAGTCTGAATAATGATCAATACTGTGTGAAGTACATAAACAATAATAACAAAGGTAAATAAAGGGACTCCAAGGGTTGCAGACTAAAACAACAGTGCTAACTTGAATTACCAGCGGGTACCGGAGAAACTCTCTATCAATCAGCTCTACCAGCATCACCTGGATTTGCACATCAATGTAAAGTGTAGTATGAGTATAACCGACCATGTATACTTAGTAAGCAACAAGCCTAACCTCGAATTGAAGATAGTGACGAGATTGGTAAAATCCTTTATCCACTTTCAACAGTCAACAATAACAGTAACAACATAATCATCATAATAAAGTAAAAGTGGCTCAAGAATAACAAGTTTAACTTATTCACATTAACAGAAAATAGGCATGCTTTCCAATCAAAGACGGCGAGTCATCAATCTCAAGATATAAAGCATCAATTAGCATGAGGAAGATACGTCTCTATGTCTACATAACAAGTAACACTACCAAAATAAACGAGTTCATAGTTAAATCATCAAATATGCACAAGCTCATCACTATATGTGTGCCTGGCATATAGCCCCTCACTCAGCACATACCAAGTTCCTGCACTCATAGGGCCCAAAGTAGCATGGGTTAACACCTGACACTGGTGGAGCGAATCCTAGCCTAAGTGCACGATCAAATCAAAATTCAACGGCCATCTCAGCCCAATGGACTGGGGCACTCGTTACCTCAATATCAATACCACTTAGCCCAATAAGGGGGTCTGGCGTACTCATCACCTCAATATTAATACCAATACAGCTCTATGAGCCCCAATCCAATCATCAAGCCCCTCAAATCTCAATATGCCAATATCTTACAGTATCAGAAATCAATATACCGCACAAATTATAACAATGTGTCATAAATCCACTCAAACTCGTAGTACTCAAGTAAGAAAACCAACAACATGTGAGATAACAGGTAAAATATATAGAAAAATAGTAAAATAACACGCAGATATAATGTCATGACTGAAAGTGTAACTACGATCAAGGCAAATACCTCATCATATCAAATAGCCCTAACATGTCTCAAAACGGAAAAACACATAGCCTAGACACGATTTCCGACATTAATAATAGCCCAAGTAGTCATACTAGTAGGAACAATGTGGTAACAAGAAGGCATGATTGCAATACAAGGCACATAATAGCCTAAGCTCTATCCGGATTATGAATAATCGCAATGTACACATATACGCTTGTCACCACGTACATGTGTCATCCCTAACACATAACAAGTCGTAAGGACCCAATCGGTTGTTTTGTGTATGTCACGACCCCAAATCCTAACAGGTCGTGATGGCGCCTATCGTGGAACTAGGCTAGCCAACCATCACATAACTACATATTTATTTTAATAAATTTTCTCAAATCATTAATAATCTGCATAATAAGTATAAAATTTTCTCTAAGTCTTTAAGCAAGCATAATATAATCTACTTTCTACACAAATCCCCCAGAACTGGAGTCAATTGATCACGAGCATCTAAGAATAAAACTAACACTGCTAATGTCATAAATAATGTATCGGAATAAAATACTAATACTAATAAAGGAAGGGAAATGGAGAAGTTGTGGACGCTGGACAACTACATCGAAATCCCAAAAGCAGCCGCCGAACGGTAACAGATGACTACTGCTCAGAACCAGTACCTGGATCTGCACACACAGGTGCAGGGAGTAATGATGAGTACGCCAAATCAGTAGTAATGAAAATAAATCAAGTCTGAAGAATAAGAAACACACAACAACAAATACAACAATCCACAAAACAGTAAAATATCAAGTCTCACTAAAGTATACATAAGTTCGAAAACCAGTTTTCGTAAAAAACTCCTTTGAACAAGTATATTTTCAAATGTTTCTCAGTAAAACTCCCAAAAATATCAGTTTGAAAGATGAAACAAATCATAATCAAAACTCAGTAAATGTCATTATAAATGGCCCCTCGGGCCAAATCATCACTCATAAATAGTCACTCAGCACCTCACCATCACTCAGTAACTGTCACTCAGCACCTCAAAGTCACTCAGCATCAGCCCCTCGGGCAACCTCACTGTCACTCATACCTCCCAATCACTCGTCACTCGGCACTCGCACTCGGTAGGTACCTGCTCTCACTGGGGGTGTGTACAGACTCCGGAGGGGCTCCTACAGCCCAAGCGCTATAAATAGGCCAACTCATGGCATCAATCATCTCTCAGGCACTCGGCCTCTCTCATATCATAAATATCCTCACAATATAGGCTCTCGGCCTCACTCAATCAGACACTCTCAACATGCCACTCGGCCCATAACAAACGAGGTTCTCGACCCAAAATAGTATTTCTTTTCAAGAATTAATATCAGTACTCAGAGTGTCAAAACAATTTATCAAGAAAGACTGAGTGTAAAATCATAATATAATAAGTGAGGAATATCAGGAAAATAGCCCCCAAGGGGTTAAACAGATCGGCACTAGGCCCCAAACATGGCTTACAACTCAGTTATATCAAATCATAGTAATACTATAAAACATATGCTTTAAAAGTGGTTTCACAACGCAATAGTTGCCTAAAAAGGAACATATTTCCAAATTTCCTATTCGTGCACGCCCCCCCCCCCCCCCCCCCCCCCCCCCCCCCCCCCACACACACTCGTCATCCAGTGTGTGCGTCACTCCAAAACCATGAAAGGATGTAAAGTCTGAGGTTTCATACCCTCAGGACATGATTTAAAGATATTACTTACCTCCAACCGGACAAACCCTAACCCGCGATGCCCTTGCCTCTTGACTCGGCCTCCAAATGCTCCGAATCTGAAGTAAAATTTTGTGTTTCTGAATCCAAAGGGCTATTCACTCTCCTAGACGTCCAAAGCATAGTAAAATTTTCCAGATTCCCATCCCTCCTTCATTGTTGCATCTTCTGAATTAAACTACCAAAGGAATCTCACGCATGGCTTAACAATAAAGATGAAACACCATAACCATAAGAATAACCATATGAGTACGATGCCCACCCTTCCGTCAAATTCATATTGATACCAGTGCTTGAACCAATATTTCCAATAATCTATCGTCAGACTAGTCAACCTTACTCCAATTGTAAAGTACATAAGAATACTTGGATTTTCCAGCAAGTCGAATATCTTGTCCAATGTTGACACAACCATACTGGGGAGTTTATGGGTATATAGATATGCCTTAAATTTCTCAGATTAGGCATAACTTCCATTGTATCTTCATCATGTATAAAGTAAAGGAACCATACGTATATGAAACAATACACTAAAAGGACGAATACACATCTCTTGGCCTTAATCGGCATAAATTGCTCCCCGCCAGGCGTGTCAAAAAATGGTGAAAATAACAACGTAACAAAGTTTATAACATATATCACAACCAAGATGAAATACCTATATGTAGCGTCCAATGGGTCCCTATCTGTATTCATGTTGGACTAGATATCACTGAACAAACGAAATAAAAATAAATCAACTATGACTGAATATACAAAGAATTGAACCGACTAAGGTTTAAATACTTGTGAGAAATTTTGAAACCAACTAGGGTTAGGTTTTTGAGCCTCGACATGCACCCAAAACAAATCAAAATACCAAATTAACCCCGAATTCAAGTCTAAGGATTTCTAAACTTCCAAAATTCGCCAACGATGCCGAAACCAACCAAACCACGTCCGATTAACCTAAAATTTTGCAAACACATCACAAATGACACTACGAACCTATTCCAACTTCCAAAATTTCATTCGGACCCGATAGCTAATTTTCCACGGCCGACCGGAAATCACCAAAAAATCCAATTTCGCCAATCCAAGCTTAATTCTACCACGGACATCACAAAAGTATTCTGAACACACTCCTAAGTCCCAAATCACCTAACAAAGCTATCCGAGCCATAAAATTCACATTCTGAGATCGTTTACCAATAAGTCAACTCCTAGTTGACTTTTCCAATCACAAGGCTACTTTTAAGAGACTAAGTGTCTCAATTCTCACCACAACCGCTCCAAACCCGAGCCAACCGACTCCAACACATCATAAACAGGTTAATTAACACATGACAAGGCTGAAACGGGGAAACTTGGAAAATCTCACGGAACGACCGACTGGGTCGTTACAGTGTAATTGCATCTTGTTACCTTTTTGTTATTTCACACATCTGTGTTTATGCTTTTATGACTTGCGGGGTTGATTAGTTTTATTCCGAGAAGATTTCGGGTTGATTTATGCCCTTGATTCTTGACTTAGAAGTTTAAATTTGAAAATATTAACTAAACTTTGACTTTTGTGAAAACGACCCTGGAACTGTGTTTTTATGACTATGATAGTTTATATCGTGATTTCGGACATGGGCGTATGCCCGGAACTGATTTTGGAATTCCGTAGGTTGATTTGTGTTGATTTGCCGAAATTTAGAAATTTTATGTTGAAAAGTTTGATCGAAGGTTTACTTTTAACTATCGAGCTTGGAATTTGGTTTTAGGACTTGGAATAGGTCCTTTATGGCATTTAGAACTCATCTTCAAATTTTGGTGTCGTTTGGAGTTGATTTGATCGGATTCAAATGCTTAGTTGTAATTCTATAAGTTCTTGAAAATTTCGTTGAATTTTATGCATTTTAGAGTTCAATTCATAGTTTTAGATGTTATTTATGTATTTTGGTCACACGAGCGAGTTTATATGATATTTTTAGACTTGTGTGGATGTTTGATTTGGATCCTAGAGGGCTCGGATAGGTTTCGGACATGTTCTGGAGTGTTTTGGAGTAAAAATTGCAGAAATCTGGGTTTGGTGCTCTGGTGTTGCAATTGCAATCACCAAGCTCGAAAATGTGAAGGAGACAGTAGGGAGATAATTTCACAAATGTGACGCCCCCTTTGCATTTGCGAAGGAAACAAAATTTGGACAGAATTCGCAATTGCGAACGTTTGTCTGTATTTGCAATAATTCCAGCTTCGCAATCGCGAAGCCTTCTCGTAATTGCGATGAAGTAAAAGGCTGTCAAGGTTCGCAAATGAAAGCCCTGTTATGCATTTGCGAGGGTTCGCAAATGCAAATCTTGTGTCATAAATGCGACATCTGAAGCTGGTTAAAGGGTTGGGAGACGAAATTTTTGAACTCATTCTCATATTTTTGAACTCTAGACTCGGTAGGAGGCGATTTGGAGAGGGGATTTTCACATACAAATCTTTGGTAAGTGATTCTATTCTATTACAAATCATATTTCATCAACATATCTTCGATTTTAACATCAAAATCACGTTAATCCAAGTAGAAATTGTGAAACTTCGCTAAGTTTTTGAAATAAAAAAAATTGAGTTTTGAGAGTCGATTTGGACTCGGATTTTAAAACTAATCACATATATGAACTCGTGGGATCATGGGGAGACAGAATCTACCATTGGACCCGGGTTTTGACCGGGCGAGCCCTGGGTTGACTTTTGGGAAAAGCATAAAGATCTTAACTTTATCTATTGTAATTGAAATTATTATCATTGTTTGATGCTATTGATTCGGTTTTGATTAGATTTGAGTCGTGTAGAGTCGAATTTTAAGGGAAAAGCTATTTCTGTTTGTTAAATAGGCCTAGTTAAGGTAATTGTCTTGCCTAACTTCGTGTGGGGGAACTACCCCTTATGATTAGTATTGTTGATTCAATTGTGCTAAGTGAAATCCATGTACGCAAGGTGCCAGATGGATACACGGGTTGTATGTGGTATTTGACCAATTTAGGCTACTTTGACTTTTTCCATGCTTTAATTGAAATGCTTTATTATGTTATAAATTCTCAAATTCAATTTACCCCTAATTGTGTTAAACTATCCTTAAATGTCTTAGTTGACTTGTTTAGTATTTGTTCAACATCCTACTTGTTAAATTACTCCCATGCTTTAGTTGAACTTGTTTCCTCCTTTATTGTTACATGCCAGCTCTTCATTGTTAATTACCATTATTTGAAGCTATTTTTCGTGCTATCTCTTTCCTTATTGATTTTCGTTATTTGAACTAATTGTTCATATTGTCCTTTACTTGTTGATTTCCATTATTTGAGACTCATTGTTAAATATTATCTCTTTTATTTTGAGTTAGTCTTATTTAACATTGTGGTTATACATTACTTCTCTCATTAATGAGTTATTTGGTGTTGAAGTTGTGAAAATCGTTAATACATTGAGGTGATCTTGGTTATTGTTGAAACATCTATCTTATTGAGCATTTTTCATCCAAAATCTATTTTCAAATGTAAGGCTCATGTGGAGATATAAGGAAAGGTTGTGATTGAAAATGAGAAAAGTGAATACGAGGCGGTACCTCGGTTGTGATTCTTGATTATACGAGGCGGTGCCTTGGTTTTAATCTTATTGTACACGAGGCGGTACCTCGTTGTGATTCTTGCTATTCGTTTCATGTTGCACAATGTTTTTGGTGGAAAATCTATCTTGTTGTGTCATTCTTTATTTGTTTTAGCAGTTGTTGTCCGTACATGATCATTTTATTGCTTTAGTTGCTTCTTTTATGTTATTTCCATTATTGATTTCCAGTACTAGCTCTTGATATTGTATTCCCGTATTAGTTATTCCTTCACTTTCCATTACTTATCCGTATTACAATTTCATACTTTCTATTTTATATCCTAGTAGGTGTCTTGACCTGGCCTCGTCATTACTCTACTAAGGTTATGCTCGATACTTACTGATTACCATTGAGGTGTACCCATACCACGCTTCTACACATCTTTTTGTGCAGATCTAGGTATGTCTGCTCGTGCTGGTTGTTGGAGGTTGTTGTAGTTTCTGCTTGGGAGACTTCAAGGTATACCTGTTCCACGTCCGCAGGCCTTGGAATCACCTTCCCTATGTCATTTACTATTGCATTTCTTTCAGACAGTAATGTATTAGATATTGTAGATGTACTCTATAGAGTTATGACTCAGTTCCACCGGTTTAGGGGTATTTATTGTGCGTTTTTTTTCCGGAAGGCTTTATCTATTTTTCAGTTATTTTTAGTAACTTGTTAATTTATATTCATTCAGTTGTTATTATTTGTTAGGATTACCTAGTCGTAGAGACTAGGTTCCATCACGACATCATTCGGACAAAAATTGAGGTCATGACAAGTTGGTATCAGAGCTCTAGGTTCATAGGTGTTACAAGTCATAAGCAGGTTTGGTAGAGTCTTGCGGATCAGTATGGGGACTTCTGTACTTATCTTCAAAAGGCTACGGAGATGTTAGGAAAACTTCACTTCTTTGATTCTTTATCGTGTGAATTACCTGATTTCGAAAACTAAATCTTTTACTTTCTATTCTCTCACAGATGGTGAGGACACGCACTGTAGGATCCGATGATCAGATAGTCGTGCCCCCTGCTAGAGTCGCGAGAGTCCAGGTCCTGGGAAAAGCCCGAGGATGGGCATGTGGTGCAGCCAGAGCACCTGCCCAAGCTACGATAGAGGAGCCACCAGTAGCTCCAGTCGGGGGACATGCACCTGAGGCGCCTATTGCCACCCTAGCACTTCAGGAGATTCTCACACAGTTCTTGAGCATGTTCGATACCTTAGCTCAGGAAGGGTCGATCCCACTTGAACAAGCCACATCTAAGGCTGGGGGCGGAGCACAGAATCTCGCGGTCCGTACCCCAAAGCAATGGGTCCAGGTTGATCAACTTCCATAGGTTATATCAGTACAACTTGTTGCTCTAGTTCAGCCCGTGGTTAGGGTAACAACATCTGAGGAGGATCAGTTTAGGCTCTAGAGGTTCAAGAATTACCACCCTCTCCACAATGCACAATGTCCATAGTGCGAAAAATACGATGACACTCCTCGAGAAAACCATGTGCATCCACTAATGCAAAACCATTGAAAGTAGGAGGGTATATAAGACCGTGATAGAAATGATAGGGAGGCCAAGAGGTCTCGTGGTATGAGAGGATTTAGTGGTGGTCACACTACAGCTACAGCCAGTCATGGTAGGGGCTATGTGATCCATCTAGTTCATTCAGCACTTCCAGCTTCTAGTGGTGCTCTGGTTGTATCGAGGTCTCAGGTTGCACACTTTGATCAGCCACATTCTAGTGCACCTCCTGCACGGGGTGCCTTCAATGGTCAGTCCCGTCCGCCACGCCCACTGAGATCTTGTTTTGAATATGGTGATACCCACCATATGGTAAGATATTGTCCTAGACTTAGGAGGGGAGCACCTTCCCAGACTACTTAGGCTCTACGGATTCAGTAAGGTTCACAGACTACTCAGGCCATGATTGCTACCCCAGTTGTCGCTCCACACGCTCAGACAGCTAGAGGTGGGGGACAAGCGGGTAGAGGTCGCCCTAGAGGGAGAGGCCAAGCAAGATTCTATGCTCTTCCGAGTAGGACAGAGGCAGTTGCTTCAAACTCAGTCATTACAAGTATGGTTTTTGTTGAATCAAGTCACTGCATGGTTTTGAAGAATGACAAAGGACAACACGGTTGAACCAGGTCCATCAAGGCAAACATAGTCAAACAGACCAGTTGGCACGAGAAGAGTCCATGCGCAGGAGATAAACATAATCTCTGAACTAAGAGATTATCTCCTAAGCGAAAAGGTTGCAAATTGATAAGGAGGTGGAATTCGAATTCATGTAGGACAGAATCAAGATCAAGGAAATTGAAATAAACACAAACTCTTCCACCAAGGAAGAGTTGCATCAGAACTGAATAACAACATCTCAACTATTGATTTTATAAATTGTTGAAGCATTCCTACTGAAGATTTTACGCACAAACACTGAAGTGAAACAAGAATTGAAAGCAAAATTACCAAAGAAATTTTGCAAGCAGTTCATGTGAAGAATCCTTGTGCGACTCAAAAGCTACTTGAACCAGCTCGAAGAACCAGTTCCATCTGTTGTCTTTTGAGTCTAGTTGTTTGTAGTAGGTGATTATATATTGTATCTTTCAGCTTTATCTAGAAGCAATTGTAATAGGTACACAATATTCAAGTTAGAGTTAACTTGAAGTTTGTCGCAATTAGCTAGAGGCTAGTTTGCCACAAAGGGATTAGAGTTAGTCCTTAGGCTTACAAAAGAGTTTATTTTGTAAATGTTGTTTGGCTCATTGACATAGTGAAGAGTTTGGGAAAATCCTACAAGGAAGTAGGTCGTGGTTTTTTCATCTTTTGAGCCGGGTATTTTCCACGTAAAATTGTTGTGTTCTTTTATTTCTGCAATTACTTTTCCGCAAAATGTAGAAGTTGGAACACCAAGAAGAACCAGGTTCTTCTGTAGAGACTGCACTCGAAAATTGGATACCACACAAATCACCCCCCCCCCTCTTGTGTGGTATTGACGTATAAAACATCAATTGGTATCAAAGTAGGTTATCCTTGAAAAGGCTAACACCTTGGAAAAGATCAAAATAAGTGCACCACCTGGAAACTGGGAGGGTCAATCAACTGCAAGGCCACCACTCTTTAATAGCCAGTATTACTCCAGGTAGAAGAACAGGATGAAGGACCACTTAATTGGAGAAGACTATGAACTCTGGGACATAGTCACTGATGGTCCTTTAGCCACCATGAAGAAGACTGTTGAAGGAGTAGATGTGCCAAAAACTAGAGTTGACTGCACTGCAGAGGATCTGAAGAAATGGGAGAAAATGCTAAGGCCAAAAAGTGGCTAGTTTGTGAACTAGGTCCAGACGAGTATAGTTGGATTCAAAGCTGCACCACTGCCAAAGAAATTTGGGATACCTTGCATGTAGCCCACGAAGGAACACCTCAAGTGAAAAGATCAAGAGGTACTCTACTATACTCTCAGTATGAAAACTTCACTATGAAAGAAGGGGAGACAATCCAAGAGATGTGCACAAAGTTCACAACTCTGACAAATGAACTCAAGTCTCTTGGTAGAGTCATTCTTGAAAAGGACAGGGTAGAGAAGATCCTGACAAGGTTCTTACCAATTTCCTAGGAAAGTAAAATCACTGCTATCCAGGAATCCAAAGGTATGGCAACTCTCAGATTGGACGTGCTAATTGGAAACCTTACTGCCTATGAACTTAGAAGGCAGACAATGAAAATGGATGCTCCAAAGAAGGAAAGGTGTCTAGCACTGAGAATCATTGAGGGAGCAGATCTGGAGGAAGATGAGATGTCCAGGATCACTAAGGAATTTAGAAACTTCCTCATAAGGAAAAAGGGCATCTCAAGAGGTGGAAACTACAACAAAGTTAAATTCCAGAAAGGCCAGCCAACGAGGGATGCTACAAATGTGGAAACAATGACCACCATATCAAGAACTGTCCTCAGTGGGAAGTAGAATGGAAAAGGGAAAGATCTGAACGAAGGAATAGGAAGAAGGAACTGGTCCATCCCAAGAAAACCACAACAAAAGCTATCGTTGCTGCTTAGGGGGAAAGCTTAGATGAAGAATCAGAAGATGGAGAGAATGAAGAACAGGCGCTCATGGTAGTTAGGGAATCTGATGAAAAATCACATAAAGAACCAGAGGTAAGTATATCCCATCTCAAAAACAAGATAAAGTTCCTATCTAAAGAAAAACTCTCTGAGTTGCTACTTGATTTTATGGATGATTCCGAAGAGACAAATAAAGAGAAAGAACAAAACTCTAAAGAGTGTGTAATGTTGAAAGAAAAATGCATGAACCTGGAAATCAGAGTAAGTGAATCTGAAAAGGAAAACACTGCCTTGATGAACCAAGTTCATCCACTTGAAACTAAAATCCTAGAGCTAAAATCTGAAAATCTAAAGTTAAAGTTAAGAACTAGTAAAACGATTGTTGATCATTCTCATATCATGTTAGAAGAAAATGTGGGCAAAATAAAAGATAATATATACACCAAGGATGAACAAATAAGATCACTAAAATAAGAACTTGGTAAAGTCAAACATGAGTTAGATCGAACTTGCAAATGGAATAAATCCTCTGATGTCTTGACATGGCTTCAAGAAAATCATAGTAGCAACAGAAGAGGACTTGGCTTTGGGAGTCAAATGCCCAAATGGGATCCCAAAGGAAACTACCTCACTCTTCCTGAGATTAAAATTTGCACCTACTGGGGTAAGACTGGCCACTACAAAATTGAATGTACTGCAAAAGAGCAGGCCAGTCGAAGAAATGAAAGTTTTGTACGAAAGAAAAACTGGCTACCAAATTGGGCCAGAAAAAGCTTGATTCATCCTTCCTCTCATAGAAAAGGTTTGGGTCCCTAAGACTAACCCCTGATTTCTTGTTGTAGGTTCAAGTGAGAGGAAGCAGCCAAATTTGGTACCTAGACAGCGGCTGCTCAAAACATATGACTGGGAACAAGGAACAGTTCCTTTCACTTGAATACCTCAAAGGAGGAAATGTCTCGTTTGGAAATGGAAAGAAAGGTGAAATTATTGGGGTTGGTACGGTAGGTAAAGATGACACACGTTTCATTGAGAATGTGTACTTGGTAGATGGCTTGAAATATAGCCTGATCAGCGTGTCACAATTGTGTGACAGAGGTAACCTGGTTGCTTTCACTTCCACAAAATGTTTTGTGATTAACTTGCTTACTGACAAGATTGTTTTG